>CAJNOQ010002348.1:0-24805 GCA_905250885.1 Didymodactylos carnosus | reverse complement strand
AGACTAAGGCTACTTCTTCGAGACAAGCTTCGATGACTTCAATAACCGTACAAGAGAAAAGTTTCTAAGTTATTCGAAGAAAATCAGCGTTACATATATACTAGTAGTAATAGCAAAATAAAAGAGGTGAAATGACTTGTCAATATGACTTTAAAAAGTATCTTTTCAAAAAATGCTTCATGTCACACTGTTTGTCACAGTGTTTTCTCTTGGTTCACTTCAAAAGCATCTTTCTACTATACATTTTTAAAAATACTCTCTTTGCAATCACTCTGAAAGCTCGTTTTATTCACGAAGTGCTTTGGTTTACAGCAGATCAAAGTGATTTATTTTCTCTATATCTGACAGGGCTATGTTTAGCCATGCGCTTTATAGTAAAACAGTTTTCATAAAAAACACTTTTTGTAACACTCTATTTTTTACAGTGTAGTTCAGCACAAATCCAGACAGATTAAACGAAAGTTTTATACATTTAGAAAAGCAAAATTCATTTTCAATAACATAAACTATTTAAATTAGAAAGATTGATTTTGGTCAATTGACTCTTCTTGAATATACCCTGGTCGTTGATTCTTATATAAGAAGTCAGTTAAGAATCACACTGGAAACTTATAAATATCAAATACAGTTCGTCTAAGAGTCTGATCATATTCTTAAATAAGATTGCGCAGGAAAGTGCCAAGTTCCACACGAGCCCTATAAAAGTCGAATACGAGTTTCATAAGAAGTTCATTAGAAAGCATCGTTCTTTTCCTAGCTCAATTTATCAGACTACCCTGAATTGTAGAATTATCGATGCTCAAGACTGTAGACTCTCATTTGTTCATTTAATAGAAATCGCCATAATAGGATTTGAGAAATTTATTACAATAAACTTAATACAACAGTAAATGCTAATAAATAAGAAAAGGATGTGTTCTAACATGAACCACTTCTATTTTGCAATTCACTAATACTTCCATAACTCGATTCAATTTCTTCACCACGATTGAGTAAAAATTTATTTTCGCCATGATCACTGGCGTGTCGTTTTTGATTTCGAAATAATCTTTTTTCTAGAACGACAAATGGTGATTCGAATAGGATAACAACTAAAATGGCTCCCACATAGCTAAAAAATGCTTGGGATACAAAACTATTGATGGCCATAATGTGTTGATAATGTATGGGTGTTGTACGATTAAAATTAGTGACGAGAATGATCATTGTGTGAATGAGATAGGCAGCATAGTTTAAGCGAGCCATTGGAGTCCATATTGGCCATGAGAGAATTTTTGAAATGATTCCACCATTTCCTGTACTACACAAAAACAATAGCCAACAAATAGCGAGACCCCAACCGGTACGAGATAATGATTGATAAACAATGAGAGATGTACGTGATAAACCTAAATAAAAACAACAACTGTTGATCCACAAAGCTAGCAAATACATTCAGTGATTGATTAATCTATTTTCGAGACAATTTTAAATTTTAAATCTGTATCGTTTTTTTCATCAACAAGATCATACTATGAGAATATAATGTAAAATTATAATGTACGAACCTGCTGTTGTGATTGCATCAATATAAAGTGTAAACATACAAATAATAACTAATAGAAATGCGCCACAACTTCCAATTATTTTGATATAAATATTTATTCGATATGTTCGACCAACATTGATGACACCAAAACCAGTTAATAATCCAAGAGCATAAGGTGCTATTCGACACCATGGTTTAATGTATATTCTATCAAAAAATGTGTTCTCCATTGTTAAACTACTGTTCATTAACGATCGCGAAAGAAAACCGTTTTCCATACCGGGATAATGTAATACTATACCCGCAGTTGACAATATAGTGACTAGTACAAATAATAGAACAACTGAAATGGCTATTTTTCTACGATTTAACACGAATGGTATTAGAGCTAAAGGTGCTACCCAATGAAATTGCATATCGTTTGCTAAATACCAACTAACTAGTGTACATCCAGTTCCTGTTTTAATGAAATTATTTAAATACAATAAATTTACCCACCAATACTGATGACATTCAGCACTTTCAAAACCTAAAATGGAATCGATAAGTATACGATAATATTTCATAGTTATAGTTGATTTAAAACATACCTTTTACGGGAAAAAATGGTCCATGACCAAAATAAGGCGTTAATGTCACACTAGCCATAGTGATGAGCATAAGTGTTGGCGTAAGACGAATAAATCGATGAACATAATACATAATACAAAGTTTAACGTTTAAACCATTAGATGATTTATTTACTTCTTTTGTAAACAGAACGGCTGTAAGAAATCCGCTAATAACAAAAAATGTATCAACACCAAATACTGCACTTAACAGAAATTGAAATGAAAACTGTTGTGTCCATTGTACAATTTTTACAATATTATCTACTGTTAGCAAACTAAATACGAATGTGTGTCCGAAAATAACCCATAATAAGGATAATACACGAATACCATTTAAAAATTTAAATGAATCGGCTGATTCATTGAATGTAAAGATTTTTGATAATACTCGTAAACATGAAAATTCTGCTAGAAAATAACTAGTAGATATTTTTCTCAAATCGAACAATGTTCCAGTAAAAATGATAAGAACCAATGACGAAATAACGAATAATGCGACAATTGTGCCACTCTAAAATCAAAATACCATTGTACATTATAGAAAAAATGGTCAAAGAAAAAGTCATATATACTTACATTTGACTGCTTTTTGAATATATGTGTAAATGAGCGATGTTCAACACAATTAATATAATTTTCTGTGATATTCTGATAAAATGGTAGAAGATTCTGAATAAATGAGACTAATTCCCTTTCATTACACGAATGTGGCACACAAAACCCGTAGGCTAAAGATGGTGGTCGAAACACTACTTGTGGATTGACTGGTTTCGATATTATACAATATTTTCCATGATAAGGTTGAGATACATATGATCTATCTAACTGATACAATTCCTCGACACATTCATCGTAACTACCCAACCAAAACAGATTTCCATGCATAATACCAGATGATGGTTTTCCCCATGAATCAATAAATTTTAATGCCCATTTTTCGTTGTTACGAGTGGCATTTACAAGTGACATAAGATCATACCAACATTCGGTGAAGATAGTGGTATTCGACAATGTTTTGAAGTGTTGAAAATTTGTTAACAATGAATAAGGTTTATAATATTCATCAGTAAAAATGTTATTATTTTGTGATTCTTGAATTAGAATATTAATAACTTCATGAAAACTGACTGGCTGTTGAACAGTTTCAATGGATGAAAACGTAAAAAATATTGCAAGAAAGAGAGTCGTAGAAGAATAATGCATATTTTGTATTTCTTAGAAAAGTACGAGGTTCGTGCGTGTTATCGAAAATAAAATGTATTTGGTTTATATAAGTACATAAAAGTAAATGAGATAGGTCTATCTGGAAAAGCAAATATGAACTTTATAAAACGTAGATATACATTCATTTCTTTTCATCTATTATTACAATGATTGTGAATCTAATAAGGTATCGTTCTAACTCTTTTATGATTGCATATCTTGAATAATATTCTTTTTGAATTCAGACATATTAGACGGACTAGAACAGTCTATTCACGTTCAACAAAGATAATATTTGAAAATAAGGTACGAATCGAAACGTCGTTGACATGATATAAAACAGGTATTTAAAATTTAGAGTTTTGGTAAAACTACCAAATTTCTTTAATTAATCAGAAAAATACAATAGTCCATTGAATATTATTTATTTTTATTTGCCTTCATGAAATGCGAATGATGATGCATTGGCAGTAGTAGCTAAAAAATTATGATACGCTTATGGTTGTTCATAATGATATCGCGTATCAGAATTCGTCATCATTTGTTTAGTAACTGATTTCCACCGTTTTATTGTTGTTCCGTGATGTTGTTGCTGTTGTAAATTGACAATGGGTTTTGATTGTTCTGCATTTGTTGTTATAGCCATGTTTTCTCGTCGAAATCGAATTAAATTCCAATCGTACACATAATCTCGAACATAAGAATGTTTTACAAAAAGATCATTAAATAATTCTAAAAGATATTGATGATTTGGTTCTTCATTAAATTCTAATTTTCGACAATAATTTAAGTAAGTTAAAAATTCGTCTGACATATTCATGCATAATTGATCGGGAGGTGTGTGTAATTTACGTTCACAAATTTTTTCATATTTTTGACTTTTACCAGCTGCTTTCAATCCTTGCCACGGAAGACCTAGTTAAATCAACTTGAATTATATAGATGATAAATATCTCAGTTATTGTTCTCACACAGATTAATTAGCAATACGTTCACTTACGTCCTTCATGTAAATAGACAAGTACATAGCCTAATGCTTCTAAATCATCTCTTCTCGATTGTTCTTTGCCTAGATGACTATTAATCGAAGCATATCGTGGCGTGCCCGTTAAACCTTTTCCTTCACGATAGAGAATATGGCGTCTTGTTTTAGTGTCCATGTACCTTTTTGATAGTCCAAAATCGATCAAATACAAACGATGTGACCAAGAATAAACACCCATCAAAAAATTATCTGGTTTTAGATCTCGATGAAGAAAATAATGAGAATGAATATGTTGTAATCTACAGCGAAAAAAAGAATAGTTAAGATACGCTAGACGCACAACGTTTAGAACAACGTAATTTCACGTTGAAAATAACGTTTTGAATTTAAATCTTATTATAAATTAATAAATATTAAAATTTAAATGATGGAAAGTTATATGATTTGGTGATGAATATTTTTTGCAGTACCTTTTAAGCATTTGTTCAGCAAGTAACAGTATAGTTTTTAGTGAAAATGATCGTCGACAATAGCACAGAAGATCTTCGATGCTTGGTCCTAATTTTTCCATAACCAAAACATTATATTCATCGGTTTCGCCATACCTACATATACATCAAACACGTGATTGTCAATAAAACTGTGTGTTGAAAAATATTCAATATATTTTTAACGCTAATTTTATGTAAATGTTAAGTCTTTTTTGAAAAATTCTGCAATTTATGGATACTGTTTTAAGGAAAACAACGCCACTGAATAATAATTTAAGTTGTAAAGGTAAGTTTTTTCCTTTTTCCTTAATTTAGAGCCAAAATATTCTTATGTTCTGTAATAAGTATGTGGAACAGCACATACATCGCAAAAGAAAATTTCTACAGTCCTTTTTCTATCATTTTTTCCATTTTTTTCAGGGATAAGTGTACTCAAAAATGGAACAAATATTCGTCTTACCAAAATACTTTTGGTATTCCAGTCCCGGCTACTAATCTCAATACTCTCGCTTCATACATTAATTGTGGATACTGCAATGTGTTTGATTCAAACTTCACTGCCACTTGTTCATTTGTTTGAATATCGTCCGCTTCATATATGTGTCCAAAACTACCTGAACCGATCATTGTTGATACTCGCCATTTTCCGGTCACTAACAATGGTACTTGTGGTACATCACTGTTCGTATGTGCTGTTCGATGTGATGATTGTAGACGCATGGGAACAAGTGCTGGTACACCGTGTGTTTCACCTTCACACGACATAAAGTCGCTCTTTTTTATAAACTAAAGATCATCATACTTTTATTGTAATTTTAAATAAATAAGGTAGAAAATAATAACATAAACAACCATTAATAATTGAAAGTTGGTAATTTTCAAATGTTCATTGATTTGTGGTTGTTGCTGTTTTTTTAGGAAGAAAATAAGATGTACTTTTGGAAACGAAGAGTTTTTTAGTTTTTGTTATATTCGCGCTGTATTTTTGGGTGTTTGAAGAGCGATTGTTCGAAAAATTGATCGAGGCATAGTATAATCGATATTCGAACAAAATCTTCATACAACACCAGTTCATAACTGACTGTGGACTTTTAATAACACAAGTAATCTACTACCGAACGCAAAATATTCTACATTCTTAATACTAAAGGAAATAATTATTGCACAAGATTCATTTTGGTCAACTGACTCTTCTTGAATATACCCTGGTCGTCTATTCTTATATAAGAAGTCAGTTATGAATCATACTAGAAACTTATAAATATCAAATACTGTTCGTCTACACCAGTAACTTTTTTGTCCTTTTCATCATATCACCAACAGAAAAATAAAGTTCATTTATAGCCGCGGAAAAGTGCTTCTGCGTATTCAGCACACTCGACAGCCTAGAAGATTTTCTATTTTTGGCAAGACGTATTGCCAAAAGCTAAAAAATAAAGCTTAATCAAACAATTCTCTTTTATTTGCTACATACAGTACCTAAACTTCAGAATAAAATACACATAGAAAAAGAAGCAAAAAGTTGAGACTGTTCAACGCTTGACTGATGAAGGAAAGTCGGTTGAGCTGATATTTCCAGGATAGATAAATGGAGAAGTTCTTGACTAAGCTATGTGATTTCTCCATTGTAATATACCTAAATAAGTAGGGCAGACTTAGGCATTCATCCGAGTTTCACATCTCGACAAAGCAGAAATAGATTCTCTAAATATGATAGTCGAATTCAGCATCAAAAGTAATCTATGCAAGATTATTTTCATCGAATTTGGTATGTACAATATATAGAAACTACCTCAAGTACTACTGGTTTTTCAGTGATCCATAGCTCAAACATCCTCGTCGAACCACTGTTTTTTTTCATCAGAATATATAGTACTGAGACGATCTTTCATTTGAAACTACTCATGGGAATTTATCTTGGGAAACAGACTGAGAGGAACCGTTACAAGTTAGGCAATCTGCTGGGAAAAGGAAATTGCACTTTACGCTGAAACAGTACAGTCCTTATAACACTTTACGCGTATCACCCACGGAGTGGCGATTTGCGCAACCATGCTCAGCTCGACAAGCTCTACAAAATGAGGTTGGTCTTAGGATTTGCGCGAAAACTTTTGTAAAGTGTGGTATATTGCATATATGTATGATCCATATATGGATTTACTCTCTCTTGGGTTATCGAGTGTGCTAAACACGCAAAAGCACAATTCTATGACTCTAAATAAACTTTATTTTTTTATTCACGTTGATATCTTAAGCCTTAAAATGTTTTTTTGATCAATTCGTTGCGCAGCTTTTAAATTTAGACATATTTTCTTTATCACTCGATCACTTGCTACTCCGCTGCGAGTGGCATCTAGTCTGATTTAAACGTAGGCGTCATAAAAAAAAGCGTTGTCGTTAAAAAAACGCATGATAACGTGCTTGTAGTGGTTCTAGTTTAGTCTCATTCCGTATTTACTTTTCAAAAGTCTATAAAGAGGCGATTTCATTTGTCTTAGTTCGCTCAATTTTAAACCAATAGTGAAATGACTCAGCATTAGCATATTTCTTACATATCTTACGTTCTGTATTTCGTGAACACAACAATTAATCAAACTAGCTTTGTATTAAACGCTCTTTCGTATCGCAAAATTCGTAGTCCGAAGTACTTCTGAATGCATTAATATAAAATAATCCAAAATATAGATTATTGCAGTGTTTGATGGTAATGCTTGATAGCGTAATTTAGGGGCACCAAATCCACTCTTTAGATTAGTCTGATCAAAGTTCAGCGTCAAGTTTATCCTGTCTTATTTGTCTGTTTCTTTTCTTGATTCTGTAAACTACCTTGCTGTTCGTGTTATTTGTGCAAATTTGACTATCGTGTTTCTAGTTCTTCTATTATTGCTTAACTATCTTCCTAATCTTTTTACTTCGCAAGTATTTCAGACTTGTTCAATTCTTTGAAATCTATCATCAACTTAATCATCTTTCAATATTCTATTCTATTCATTCTTCTTTACGTTGTCATTATATTCTAAATATGTTCGTGTTCGTATTCTTTTCTCTAATTAACAGTTTTTATGCTTAAGGAGTTCAGTCTTTTTCGTCTCTTCTGTAGTTATCTTTTATATTATTTGTTTTTATTTCTAGTTCATATCTTGTTTCCACATCTTTACTGTCATCTTGTACGTTGGATGGGATGCCACGAAATATGAGCTCTTGGCATTTGAGCCTAAGAAAAAGAACAATATCAGAAATTAAGTAAAGCACTGACTCTTTTAGAATATCCTACTGTGTTAGATTAAAAATAATGATTAACTGTTGTAGCTGTTCGTCCATTTATTCATATGCAGTTCGTTTTGTCAATTTTTCCAGTCCATCTTTTAATTTCTGAGCCATACTTAAGTTGACATGTTGTCCATTTGAAGATCTATGATCGATTATTTTTTGAATGTTAATAATAACTGCAATAATCATGAAAAGTAAGACTCATCTATTGGTGTATCGGTGGATGGGGTGGGAGTCATTGCGTTATAATTCGTGAAACTTTGATTATCTGTCAGTTTTTGCGAATAAACATATCTTACTGAAGCATGCGTGTACTCTGCGAAAAAAAACATCGTATACGGGTACATCTTACAGCAGAAAAACATTAGAAATAATAAATTCTCCCTTAGATCACACAACTATTTACCGCATCTATTTTAGATCTTGTTTTTATTTCTTCTTGTAAAAATGGTTAAAGCTCGTCATTGGACACGTCCAGAAGAATTTCATGGTGAAGTAAAAGAAAGTGATCTGAAATTAGTTGAGGAAAATTTATCCGAAGATTTGAAAGATGGAGGTAAGATAATTTAATCAAGCAAATTCTTTTGTGATTAGCGTGGAGCATAATTTTGAAGAATAAGAGCTTATTTATGGGATGATGGCGTATAAGTTGAATATACTTAATCAAAAAGACTGTTGCTAATGTATCTGATCTCGATTTAACAAGTATTCTTTGATTTAAATTCTATATCATTTTCAGAAGTTTTATGTGAAGCTGTTTATTTAACTGTCGATCCGTATATGAGGTATTTACGTTCATTAATTTTTACGCTCTTTTTAAGAATACAATATACTCTTCGTTTTAGAATGCACGGTTCAGTGATCGGTGAACGCAAAACAATGTTTGGTGCAGCAGTATCAAAGTACGTAGAGTAATGTTATACACACAATTTAAGATGTTATCAAATATTTATCTTTTAGAGTGATCAAGACTCGTAATGGTGAGTTTCCATTGGGAACATTGGTTTTATCCGGTAGTGGATGGCGGTATGAAATTAAAAAATTGATTTATACAAATCTTTTAGAAGCATATAAAGTATATACGTTTGTACATAATTTCTTTTTCTTTATAGGACACATTTTATTTCGAAAGATGGAAAAGATTTAAAACCAATCCCATTTGATTTAGGAAATTTATCACCATCTGTCGCGTTGGGTGTACTAGGAATGCCGGGGTATATCAGTTAATAAAAGAAACTTAACATTGCCTGCTATCTTTCACGTTTTTATTATTTAGTTTAACGGCTTATTTTGGTCTTAATCGAAAGTTGGAACCGAAATCTGGTGATGTTTGTCTAGTAAATGGTGCTGCGGGAGCAGTGGGTTCAATAGTTGGTCAACTGGCAAAATTAAAAGGATGTACAGTGATTGGATTTGCGGGTACGGATGATAAATGTGAATGGTTAAAACAAGAGTTAGGTTTCGATCACGCATTCAATTATAAAAAAATAAAATTAGAGGATGCACTCAAACAAGCAGCACCGAAAGGTGTTGACATTTTCTTCGATAATGTAAGTACATATCTTGTAGTATTACTAGAGATTTTATCAAATTCATATTTTAAGATTGGTGGAGATTTTTTCCATGAAATGATCGATAAACATATGGCACAGAATGGACGAGTGTGTATTTGTGGTTCTATCTCGAATTATAATGATAAAGAATCGAAAAAATGTATGTAGAGTTTTCATCATTGACAAGAGGTTTTTTAACTAGTAAATTACAATGTTGAAAGCAATTATTTCGAAGAAGAGTAGTGGAATTATTTACGAAAATGTATTTAGTTTTTCGAGTATTTTGTTGTTCGGAGTATTACATGTGTGTAAAAGGTTAAAAAAATAATATATGCTCTAAATGATATGTGATTTGTTTATTTAGATCCTCAAATAAATATGAAAATTTTATTTCATGAATTAACTATTCGTGGTATAATAGTTAGTTCACATTATAATGAAGCGCAAGAAGCATTAGCAGAAATGTCGGAATTAGTTAAAAAGGTAACATTTTTATCCTCGACTTAATGGAAGAATTTTATTCTTTGGCTTTTCTTTCATAGATTTGTTGATTTAACTGTTTTTCTTTGCTTTTTTTTTCTAGGGTCAATTGAAATATAAAGAAACATTATTTGATGGTTTTGACAAAATGCCCGAAGCATTTGTTGGTTTATTCAAAGGTGAAAATACCGGTAAAGCTGTTATTAAAGCAAGCAATTATCCATAGATATTGGATCCAGTCCGCCGTCTAACGAGATCAGTTATGATTATTTCATCTATTTTATTAAATTTTTCTTTTTTAGCGCTTTTTTCTACTTTTCATTTGTAATTTAGCTCTCAAGCAAAAATTTCTAGTATATATATATGATGATGGTTTTTATGAAATATTTTGATGTTTTTACATCGTTAAATCATTCCTACTTTGATTAAAATAATTTCTGATTTGATATTGATAAAGACTTTTTTTACTTAAAATAGTATGTGTTTCTAATAGCACAATGTTTGCCTATTTGAAGGATGAATTTGTTCAAAATACTTTTGTTTAACGGTCGAATAGAGTTTTTTTTTCTGAGAAATTTATATTTAGTTCGTTTGTCTTTAATCAACATATAATAGCAGATAATTTTTTTTCAGATATTCCTACGACTGGACTGTGATGACTGAGATTAGTTTTCGAGACTCTATCAAAGTGTAGCAGTATTGATTAACAAAATTTTATCGGCACTGATCGTGTACGAGTGTAGGCCTGGAACAGTTCATATATAAAGCGTTCTCATTCATCTAAATCAAAATACTCTCTCCATTCTAGTTCATATGAACGGGACCTATTCCATCAATTCACCATTCATTTGACATCTATGAACTGAATGCTATTGAAGAGAATTTTTCACTAATAAAGTTGAGATAGCTTAGTTTAGAATAAGTCTGGGAGAGTGAAAGTTGGAACTTGGAAGGTAATCAATAATAATGAATCGAATTTAGTCATAAAGCAATATCTAAGAAGGTTTTATCAGTCGAAACTTATTTTGCAGTTTAGACAAGAGATGCACTAAATGAGCGATCCTATTATTACTAACCTAGAAATTAATACTTCTGTCGATATTAGTTATATAGGCTTGAGATGGAACATAGTACTACCTTTAACTGCTGCTTTTCAGTTTTGTGATAGTCCTTTCTCACATTCGAATCCAAGTTATACTAACTCTGCTACATCATAACTATTTCTAGACTTCCCAAATAAATGGTAAATTATCGAAAGTTAGTTTCCATTCAAACGAACGGGAATGGTCGAACCGTTCACCGTTCTCTGAACTAAATGCAAATTGTACCTGGTCTACACAGGTGTGCACCGGTGCTCATCCATATCAGTATAAAGTATACTTGATAGACACTTGTTCGGCATCAGTGCATGATATTCTATGAATGATCGATGCTAATCGGCATTTGTAGGACACTGGTGTTCGTCAGTGCTGCGCTGAATTGCTTTTTTGCAAGATCGTTTTCTGTGAAAAAATAGTTCAGTAAATGTATTTACGAACAAAGTATGTAATACGTATAAGAAAAATGAGAATATTTTTAAATTCAAGTTCATTCGTAAAAACTACATATTTTCATTAGAATAATTCAATTTCTATTGTAGATCTTTCTATCATGTCTATGAAACGTAGTTCAAATTATGAACCAAAAGAGTCGACATTTGACGAGCAAGAACGTCAGAAAATTTTACGTTTACATCGTGAAATGCATGATGGTAAAGGCGTACCTGCTGCTGTGAATGGTCAACTACCTCGTCTAGAATGGCTCTATTCGGGTGATAAAACAACCTCCCAAGATTATCTTCTTGGAAAAAAATTCAATGATAAACAGCCACCTCCTATAGAAACGATAAATCCTGATTATGTATCAACATCGACAATCGATTTAGCAAATAAAATTCGAGAAGATCCGCTATTTATGATTAAAAAAAAAGAAATTGAACAACGAAGAAGAATTTTAGAGAATCCAGCACGTTTAAAACAATTGAGAGATGTATTAGAACGAACAGAACATGACGAACAACAATCGCATCAGAGAAGAAAAAAACACTCCCATCATCATCATTCAAGGTAAAATGAGAGTCGCTAACAATGAATGTCAAATTTTATTATTTTTCTTATTATTTATATTTTTTAGGCATAGTCGTTCTCCGTCACCATCATCGGTCCATCGAACACGAGAGAGATCACCATTGACTCATAAAAGACGATCCTCGCCTCCATTTTCACACAAAAGAGAATTACCACCTTCCAGATCATCTTCATCGACTAAACCTTCAAAATCATCAAAATTAAGTTCTGACGAACGTGATCGCCGTTTACAAGAAATGATGTCAAATGCTCGATGGCGTGATAATGTTCGTGAATCAAATGTTAAAAAATTGAAAGAACGTGAAGAACGAGAAGAACAATTTAATGAAAACGTTCGAAAAAGACAAAATGCCAATTCAGATTCAGATGATGATACGCGAGCATTTCTAAAACCAATGTTAAAACAAGCCTTTAACGAACCACATCTACACAGACGCGATATTAAACATAAAAAAACATATAGAAATTGATTAAATATTTTCGATCATATTTTGTCTTATCTACTTTTTTTGTACATAGAAGCAAAAAAAAGTCATTGTTGTTATTCGTTTTTTTAATATAAAACGTATCTCGTTTTCGAGTGTATTACTCGTTTACATTTACAGTTTGTAGAATTTTTCAGTTATTTTCTTAATCTTGTTATTCGAAAAGATTCACCATTTTTTAACTATATGAAATGAAACAAATTTTTAAGAATCTTCTATGTTTTAGATTAAAGTGAAGCTGTATGATTTCGTTGTGTTGTTGAATGCAGATATTTCAAAAATATTTGAATTTAAACTGTTCAAACTGAATATTTTTTTTATTGTACAATGATCTGCATTCAGTTTTGTTCATTGCTATCTTCAAAAGTTATATTATTTTCATTACCACATATTTTGTACAATAATAATGAAGATATTTCATTTATTAGTCAATATTTGTCGATATTTATGTGAAAAATGGTTTTCAATTGGAAACGAAAACGTAAAAGAAGAATATGTAAAATATCCACATCCGGAATTGAAACGTAAATTATCTCGAACTCGTAGTATTACCGTTTATGGTTATAAACCATTATTATTATCAACATTTCTTAGTATTTTATTTTTATTTTTATCCGTTATTATTGCTATTGGTTTTAGTTATTTACCATTATTTATAGCCAGATTGAGTAGTAATCGAGATTTATTAACACTTAACACGTCATCATCATCTACGAATAAAGATAGTACCACACATTCATTGAGTCTATTAAGTACAACACATGTTTTTTTTCCAGCAAGTTCAGGTAAATCCTACTATGAACAACATTCACCATCAGAAATATATAAACAGCAAAATGATCTACAAATACAACAACACGAAGATCAAAAATATTTTAGTGGGGGTAAACCGAAAAAAAATATTTCAAATGGTATGTAAAAATTAATTTTATTAATAACTTAATACGAAAAGTAATCGTCTTTTATCAGACATTAACGTAGAAAAGAAATTTTCGAGAAGATATGTCACGATAGAAAAGGTCTTTAAAAAAAATTTCATGTAACAAATTAACTTGTAATTTGTTTTTTTTTATGGAAAACACCAAACTTTCTCTCGTTCTTTCTCTATTCAAAAAAATTTTTCGATTTTAAGCTGAACATAGCTTAATTTAGAGAAAAGTGTGGACTGTAAAATAAGATCATTTCCAGCGTTCCACAAGTTTTTTTGAGAAAAGTTACGAATTTTTTAAGTTTTTGCTCAAAAGGCTGAAAAATCTTTATTTTTTAGTTTCGTAAATTGTTCTCTGTCTGCAAAATGCTTTCTTACATGGACTATGACAGGATAATGTGTTCTCTTCACACTGAGACATCTTCTGAAATTGTCCAGCCGTTTTCCGAGGAAATATGAACATTATCGCAAATGCTGTAAAATGAATGATCTATCTATATGTTCAAAGCACTGGTAGTTCGAACCTTCAAACGCTATGTGACGTGATCCGATCGAGTTCAAAATGTTACTGTGACTAGTTGAGATCATAGATTAAAAGATTTTTAATGTTTTCTTCTCGAGCTATAGGACTTTTAGAATCGAACATATTGGTGTTTTATTGGTTTTTTCATATTTTTGCTATAACTCACGATGAAAAGATGATAAAATATTTTGAAAGCTTAGCCTTTGAGATTCGGTCTTTAGAAATCACAAGAAAATTCTGTGATCGTAATATACCGAAATTAAAAGCCTAGTTATCTAGAAACTCGCTAAGAAACTTGAACAGAAAATTCTGAGCAAGAGTACAGTAGTTTTCTAATTTCGATTTTCGAACTTTGATTAGATTTTCAGCACAATCGAACGTTTTCCCTTAAGTTTGTTAGAGCGGTCGTATCGTTAAAAGATGGTTGACTGTTCTTCGTTGGTACATGAGAATTGTTTGTTATTTTCACGTTTTATAATTTCACAACGATCATTGGTCATTTGAAAATCCATGTTCATAGAAGTTTTCAGAGTAAAAAGCAATGATTATTGAGAATAGTTCCTTTCTTGCATTTACTTCGTGTTATTATTCACACATCATAATTTTTTCAAGAACAATTAGTATCAATTATTATAATTAATTAATTTTCATTTAGATTTGCGTCTTGAAGCTGAAACATCATTACATTTAGCATTACGTTTCGTTGCTGAAGGTAAATTAGATAAAGCGCGAAGATTGTTCGAACATTCATTAACATTAGATCCACTGAATAGTGAAATATTGGTAGAATATGGACAATTCTTAGAAAAACATCATAACGATTTATTACAGGTAATAAAACTCCAGTGACAACTATTTAAATAATTTAATTTTCATATTTTCTATTTAGGCTGAACATTATTATTCTCGTGCATTGACAACACATCCTACACATCGTCGTGCATTAGAAAATAAACGACGTTGTCTACCATTAGTAGAAGAAATTGATCAAAAAGCGTTTCAATTCATTGATCAATTATTAACAGAATTTTATCGTATACCAGATACAAATCCTTATTTGCGACGAGCAAAACGAGATGCCTATTATTTACATATTTATCATTCAAATGCTATTGAGGGTAAGATTACTTCTGCCAAAGTTGTTTTTCAGAGATGAGCAAGTACTGAATTTTTCGAGTACGAATATTTTTCGATTTTTTTCTTCATATAATGGCCAAATATTTGAAAGTTCAAACTTTCATTCTTCAATTTTCTCATATGTTCAATATCATTGAACGAGTAATGAAGTGAGCACAACAGAAGAAATAACATTTTCATATATAATTGTGAAACTTGACTAGAATCATTTCTGTTGAAATATTTTTCGTTATCATTCAGATAGTAGTTGGTTTAAATTTTTTCGGTAGACAATACAGTTTGCTGATTTAAAATTATAGGATAAGCGGGACGCTTGTGATTTTTGATCAAGTGTAGCTCTCAATTCGAACATAAGCGGTTTGTGCCCACTGAGCATACAGTGAACTGAATAAGTTTCAACGTTGTTTATAAAATATATAGTTGGTTTACTAGCTAATATTCAATCGAGTTTTTCTCCGTAATCCTCTCATATGTTGTAATTTCTACGGAGTTGTAAATTCATCGGCGACTTGAGTCAGCACAGTATAACGCTGCTAGAACGGTTTCTGGAGCAATGATGTATAGTTCAAAGGAACGAGTCTTTAAAGATTTGAGATGGGAAGCTTTGCGTGAAATTTTCAAACGACATAGGTTAGTTTTATTTCAAAAAATAGTTACGGGAAAAACGCCTTCCTTTCTGAAAACGTTGTTACCTTCATGTCCAATACCTTCCATCAATTTTTCTTACTCTCTCCGAAATCGAGAAAAAATGCTTTTACGTACACCACGGTGCCATTTAAATATGTTGTACGAATCACTGATTTATCGAACCGTCAGAGATTACAATGCACTCCCAACTGAAACTCGAATGACTTTTCGTATAGGGAAGTTTAAAATGTGTTTATCGCCTAAATAGCTGACTAAAATACCATTAATTGACACCAGGAATGTTGATATTACTTATTGCAGATTTAAAGCTGGTTTTTCGCAGCTTCGAAAAGATTTATTTCGACGGAGTTTAGAACCTAATCTGTTCTGTATGTGTGATAATTCAACAGAAGAGAGTATTGTTCACTATTTCTTTGACTGTTCGTTATTTGATGTTGCTCGATCAGCTTTAAGATCGGTCTTTCAGTCGGAGTTAGTTCATCTTGCTTTTGATTTGAAAACGCTCTTGCTTGAAGTTCCTCTTACTACTAAAAAATTGAATATTATCGTCGAAGCCGTGACATCCAGGTGACGGATCGCTTCACTGTTAAAGATTGAACTATTATTTTTGCTTTAATTAACCACATCTGCTGTTGTGAAGTATAGCATATCAAACCCTTCCTCTCTAATCCCCATTCTAAAAGTCACATGATCACTTACATAACCTGACATGATTCACATTTATTGCTATTGAAAGGACGGAAGCTTATAAGGGTCAAAATTTTCCCTTGATATTTCTGAACAAGAGTTACATATTCAGAATCAGCGTGAAATTTTGCGTCGAATGAGGTAATGGGCACCTTGAAAAAACCATTGTCAAATTTTCGGAAAATTTGTAGTCCCTATCCCACCTTTGGAACATCGAAAAAAGGTTTTACTCAGACTTTTTCTAAAGATACTTTATTCGATGCAGAATTTGATGCTGATCGTGAATATCAGGTCAAAACTGGAAAATAGTTAAATTTTGATCGAAAAAAATCGATTTTACCAGGGACTACAAATTTTCCGAAAAATTGATAATGATTTTTTCAAGGTGCCCATTACCTCATTCGACGCAGAATTTCACGCTGATTCTGAATATGTAACTCTTGTTCAGAAATATCAAGGGAAAATTTTGACCCTTATAAGCCCCCGTCCTTTGTTAATTCATTTACTAATGTTATTCGTTAAAATTCTTATTCACTACTCGCTATAGACTTTGTCTGCTAGAATGGTGACGTTTGTTAAACTGTTGTTGTTGTCATTTTCCAAAGATTGCATTAAAGAATAAAAAAAGTTTATTTTTTTTATATATAAATTCGTCGGATAAGATCTGTTTTAGTTGCCAACCTCGTGTGTTCGTCTTTTTAGAACTCTTCTCCTTCAAAGCTGCATTCAGATCTCATAATATGACTACGTCTTGATTATAAGATATGAGCAGAAGGCTTGATGATATTTCGATGTGTATTCCGATAATTTCGTTTTTTTCTTGCGTAACATTAATGATTTCATGGTATTTAATGTGTTCCTTGATGGCTAATAATACCCCGCCCCCTCTTTCATCTGATCTATTGTTTTGAAATATTCGAAAGTGAGAAAACAAGAATGAGTGATGTCGTTTTAGATTAGTTTCGTTTATTAAAATAATATTATAATCTCGAAATCTCGCGTATAGCTCGTGTTTATATTTGTTCGCTGATTTTATGTCTATGACTGTTCAATATGACTGAAAATTTCATGCAGTGTTGACACTGAGTTGAAGCTGTTTTGCGATTTAGGCTACGAAATGTAGATGTTCGATTTGTATATTGTCGTATCTATGTCGTACTTAAACTAGCGTATTTTATATACACAGAATTATTCAATCAGTCCTCTCTTTCATAAGCTCAATCTTTATATCTTTTATATTTATTTCTAGGTAATACATTGAATTTACGAGAAACACGTCATATTGTCGAAACTCGTATGGCTATTGGTGGAAAAAGTTTACAAGAACAACAAGAAGTTTTGGGATTAGATTTAGCTTTGCAATATGTCAATTGTACGTTGGTGAATCGTTTGGGATCGATTACGAAACAAGATATTTTAGAAATACATCGACGAGTTTTAGGCTTTGTTGATCCATTAGAGGCCGGTCAATTGCGTCAACATCAAGTTTTTGTTGGATCATTTACACCACCCAAACATACTGATGTCGAACTTTATTTAGAGGAATTTTTAAAATGGTTAAATTCTGGTAAATATATGAACAGATAAATACATTAATCTGTCAAGATTTCACATAACCAAATCCAAATTTTTGCTTTGTTTTCAGATGTAGATACTCGAGATTTACATGCCATTGAATTGGCTGCACTAGCCCACTATCGATTTGTTTATATTCATCCATTCATTGATGGAAATGGTCGAACTGGTCGTCTATTGATGAATTTAATTCTTATGAGATCTGGTTTTCCACCCGTGATTATTAAAAAATCTGAACGTTTAGCCTACTATGCTTACTTGGATCTGGCTAATGATGGCGATATTCGACCGTTTATCCGTTTTATAGCAAAATGTACAGAGAGGACATTAAGTGAATTTATTCGATATTCTCAACCAACAAAAGGACAAGAAGTTTCAACACAAGAATTATTATTAAGTGAGAATAGTTTTGATGATGGTTTGGGAACAGATGGAAGTGAAGAAAGAGTTATTGTGGTTTAGTAGTGAACATACTCTTTCATACATCACTTATTTAGTAATAGGATTAGAATATATTGTTTGATTCCCAATTTCTATCTACAAAGTTCTTAAAGCTATCTATCTAAATAATCTATGAAGTATGGTGCTTTGTTAGATACAAATTTTTTAGTTTTGTTTGTTTACAAAAAAATCCTACCACTCTTCTATTCATTTCTTATATTATTTCATGGTGTATGTTGTTTATTTTTCGAATGAATTATCTTACTGCATCATACTTTGTTAATTATTTATTATTCTTTTTAATTCTCTCTTTCTACCGACTTATACCCGTTTGTTCTATGTATCTGCTCAGATGCTTATTTTTTGTTTTGTGTTTTTCATTGTCGAATATCGCAGGAAGTATGTGGTAATGAAACTATTTTTATTTTCTCATGTTGTGTGTATATGATATATATTTTTGTTATTTCGTGGTTTTACTGTTATTTTAAAGAGACGAAGGTAAACGAAAGTGTGATTAGTAAAAATTGATACAAACTTATTTTACGGCCTCTTTCAGCAATTATCACATCAATGACGATCTATACTTTCTCATTCTCAACCATCGTTTTCCCGACTACATGTCTTGCTTAAATTGAAAAAAAAAATAGAATTCACCAAAATAATAAATAATAGAATACACCAAAATTGAATGGCATATTATTAATTTGTCCAAGGTTAGTACATGACTTACCGATGCGAAGATTCAAGTGCAATAACGTTTGAAGTATGTAATGAACAAAAAATGTCGTTACTCGCGGGTATGACAATATTGAAAAATGACTTCATACCCCCTTAAATAAACTCAATAAATTTTTGAACTGCAACGTGTTAGGTTCGTTTCATTTTAGTCAGCTACACTTTGTATGCACAAGCAGTTTATTATATAACAAGACAATGACAAATACAACAGAAAATAGACGTATATATATGTTGTAGCGAAAACTGGAATTCGGTGAAATTCTAAATTTCGCTAGGCAAAACTGGAATCCGAGTTTTTCCTAGCGAAAACTGAGATGCATGTGCGTGCACTTGCTTGATTCCAGTTTTCTCCAGTGAAAATCGAGATTTCGCTAGGTAAAAGTGAAATCCGAGTTTTGCCTGGTGAAATTTAGAATTTGACTAGATGAAACTAGAATCCAAGTTTTTTCTAGAGAAAACTGAGATGCATACATATGCCGATTCCACTTATCTCTAGTGAAATCTGGAATTTGGTCAGATAAAAGTAGAATTAATGTAATGGGAATAGATTTCAAGTTATAGAAACAAAATAAATATTTTACAAAGATGAATGAACAATCACATTGTTTAAGGGTTTCTTCTCTTCCCCCCTCCCCCTCCAATGCCGTACTCTTCGTCACACAGAAATGTCTGTTGACGAGTTGTTATCTTTCTCTTGTTTTTACATCGATTAAATAGAGATAATAGCTGTATTGCTGTCACATAAAGTAGTGATTTTGATAAAAGTGTTGACCGTTACTCAACCGACTGGACGAGATAAAAGTGAAAAATAATATCACATCTTCCATGCGCATTTTTTACATCATTTTAACTTGTTCTATAAACTAGATAAAATGCACGTAGTATCATACTTTTTTCCTACAATACGATTTTTGATTTTGGATGATAACAACCCAACGCAACCACCATCTGTGATTTTTGAAAGTGCTCCTTGTTTAAATGCCACTATTTTAACGTCCAATACTATAAATGCTCCTAATTTAAGCATCATAACAACAGCAGCTCAATGTTTAGTCATCACAATAACAGCTGTGGGCAATGTTAGGCAAGGTGACTTTTTCAAAGAAACCGATAATCACATTTCATCATTAAAGGAACAATCTCGTACAAAAGCTGTTATTAACAAGAGGATCTACGATGATATCATGGTAGCATTGAAATTAGAGAAAGGTAAAACTGGTTATCTCTCAGCGAACAGAGAGCATGGGGACAACAGAGTTCTGTGGGACAAACTTTTCTATTGCGTCAAGCTCATGAGCCGGAATCCAAGCGCAGAAATTTTCGTTCCGTCCCATAAACCCGAACCCGTAAGCAAAAAATGTTGTCACAAAGTCGTCTATCCTGTGAAAATAATTTATGGACTTCTTTTGTTTTGTCTCATTTGTCCCGTAATTTTTGAAAACTTTTTCTTGATGATATAAACCATAACTATCACAACAAATGCTGGTGTGCTTAGATGAGAGCTGAAGTTCGTGCCATCACGACATCATGGCTCCGTATAAACAAATTGGACAAAGATTCAAACTCTAGTCCTATCGCCTACGTTGAACAATATTAACCAGAGTTGCTCCCAGCGGTATATTGTGGCAAAATTCTTTGGCAGATCCGGAAGATGTTCCAAATTACTCACAGTAGGCAATTTTGACTAGGCACATGGACATATGCTGTAGAAGTGGTAGGTAAGTCTGTAAACACACTTTTTATAGGTTTTCGGATATGCTCTTCACAATGGTGAGATTTTCAAAATCTAAAAATAATTGTTTCTGGGTTTTCGAAAGATCGGATCTCTAGAAGACCCATAGAAAATATTTTTGGATGTCGAAAATCTCACCATTGGGAAGAGCATATCCGAAAACCTATAAAACATGTGTTTATAGACTTTCGTCCCGCTGCTAAAATGAACATTCAAATACCCATGCAAAATTTGCTGCAGTCATGCTTCTACGCTACGATTCAGTTTAATCGAAAACTTTCTGTAGAAAACTGTTTCAAATTATACATCATTTGATGCAGTTTTTGATGCTGATTCCAAATATCACATTAGTTTTAAATAAAAGTTTTTCTGAGCTGAGAAAAATAGATTTTACCTGGAAAACCAAGAATTTTGGAAAAACCTATAATTTGACAAAGGAGTGTTTGTGCTAACGCTGTTAACAGCTAATATATAGAAGAACATTCGGTGAAGCTTTTTCAAAATTAGAGCTTGGATGTGACTGGGGCATGCATTTTACTGAACTCCCTTTTTCGGATAACTCGCTAGAAAAATATTATATGCTTTCTTTTCAGTTTAGAAAGTCTAAAATTAGGAAGGTTTTTTAGCAATCGATGAAGACTTTGCCACTGAATATGTGGTTATTTTTCTACAAGGTTACTTTGGTTGTGCACATGATCCAGTTTTCCAAAAGCACCATTGTTTTCGATCCAGTCTTTCTTAGTGATTTTCCCACTAAGCTTGGCACTTAGAAAAAAAGTTTCAATAGCAAAGAGATAGAGCGTTTGCTGAAATATATGACCTGCTATTCAAATTCTAACTTTCATTTTTTCAACTAATTTCCACGTTGTTGCCCACTGTGCTACTGTCTGTTTCCGAAAATAATGACCGCGGTTATTTTTTGATTAAACTTTTGATAGAGGATAGATAGAGACCTGCGGTTTTCACTAGTTGATAGACAAAACCTGTACTCATCTTTGCGCAAGCAAAAATGATTTTTGACAAAGATTCAAACACCGGATTTTGAGCGGATCTTTGGAAAACCAGTTCGAATCTGTGAGAAATGACATAGAAATAGGTCGATCTTTCTTCATAGATGGATCGTCCAAAGTGCCCTCTGCAAGATGGGAAATAAGTAAACCCTTAAATGTTTCCCGTTCAGGCGTGGCATCGAATTTCCTGAGAGTCCCAGAATCAATATTTCTTTAGGTAGAATATCAAGATGTACTCTATTTTACCTACTCTATATGCCTTTTTACTTGAGAATAGTAAAAAGCGTTACTGTACTTCGGAAGATTTCTAGAAAACCCTTTCAAAAACCAAAGTATTTTCTGTTGATTTGTATGGCTTTTATTGAGCTGTATCATATAGAGCAGGTAAAGTACATCTTGAGATTCTGACGTAAGTTGGATTGATCTTGGCTTGGTTATGAATGTTTTAATTTTACTCAAATATCGCCGAAAATGGGTTATTCCACCTAATATAGGTTTTTACAAGTGTTTTGAAAAAAACATATTGCGGATGAAGTCATTTATGATGAGCCCGAAATTTTCGCATTTGCATGCTTCGCTCTTTTACTAGTCTTCGACTACTACGCCTTGAGAATCGAAATTCAAAAACCATAGTGCGATGATAGTCAGATCTCTTGGTTTTTCTCGATATTTTATTCTCGTGATATATTATATATTGTAAATACGCAACGTAAAAACAACAAGCAAACGTCAGTTCTTCGATACGATAGAAATAACATGTATTTGTACACGGTAACATCGTCTGAAAATGAGATAGCACACAAATGATGTCGTGTTTGATAACAACAGTGTACGTGCATTTGAGTCTAGGTCTACTTTTCAACATTATTGCTTGTCTTCGAATTCCAATGCCAATATCTAACATTCAAATACTCAAAAAGTCAATCATTATCACCAAAATTTTCCCATTTAATTTTGAAAAAGATTGAGAATGAAAACACTATCGAATTTCATTGTGTCATAACTTTGAAATAAACATGTAGAAAGACGTGATTTAACGATTTTATTGATAAAACGCGTTAAAACTAGAATCATGATTTTTTTTCAACAGAGAAAAAGGCCTTGACTTTACTGACGTCAAAGAAGTTATTTTTATTTCCCAAAGTAAATTGTGACAGCGAGAGGTAAAAGAATAGTTCGATAGATTACTAATTATTTCCAAGCTTTGAGTGTGTCCAATCGATTTTATCAAGCATAAATGAACACGGAATCAAGTTATCGAGTTGAACAAGTTAAACAAGTTACGACAAAACCAGAAACAAAGAATCAAAAATATTTTAAATTAACATTTCATGAGTTATTAACCATTTTGTGTGCAGCTACTGTTCCCATAGCTATCGGCATTTATACAACAATAACGACTGATCGACAAATAAAAGCAGCTGAAGAACGACGTCAGTTTGATTTGAAACAAGCAACTGAATTGCAACAACAACAAATTTATAATGATTTTATTGATAATATTTATACATTACATAGAGATGATGAATTAAATGAAACATCTAAACCATGGGCATTTGCTAATGCACGTTACAGAGCTGCAGATCGTCAATGGGATGCTATGCGGAAAGCACATGCATTACAATTTCTCAAAGAAAAAGGGTTGATTGGGAGAGAAAAGTACACAACAGACTGCGAAGTTAAACAATTGGTAGATATTATTCGATTGAATGAACTGGATTTAGACAATCTTCAGCTAACAAGTCAAACTGACAGTTTGAATAAATTGAATATGAAATGTGTTCAATTTGATCAAGTTTCAATGGTAAATGCATCATTCAATTTTGTCAACCTTAATGGTGTATCATTTGCTGGTTCAAGGTTAAATGGCGCGAAATTTGAAGGTTCTTCTCTCATCCGTGCTATTTTTAACGGCACGGAACTGCAAGGGACAGACTTTGGTGATTCAGATTTACGAGGTGCACAGTTCATTAATGTAAATTTATCGACGGCGAAAATAACATCAGATCAAATGCAACAAGCTATATGCCACAGTACAATAATAAATGAAACAGCGAGCAAATCGACGGTAGCAGGTATTTTTTTAAAAACTGTTTTGACTTCAACTCTTCACAAGTGCAAAGGGATTTTCCTGCTAAACGACCAAAACGATACGCATCATTGTACTGCAATTAAAAGAACAAACAACTTTTCAACTCCCTTCCATGTGCTATGACTATGTTTCTTTACAGTGCTGAACATAAAGCAATTATTTTTCCCTTTTATGTTCCACTAACTATAGTTAGTGATACTATAGTATAACGAATCCTGCACCAACTTTTGGCATGAACTCATGAGTATTTTTCCGATTGCAAAAACGCGTCTAAACGCGATTTCCCCCTGAAAAAGCTTCTAAATCGCAGGTTTTTATCCAAAATTGCGTTTTATTAGTAAATCTCGGTTAAACAACGCACCCAGGTGATTTTTCTGCAACATAAATCTGGAAAAATCTTTGCAGTAACTTTGCAGATTCTGCAAAGTGATTCTGTAGATTTGAAGCAGATCTGCATTGCAGATGTGCCAAGATTTGACCAAAGATCTGATGCAGATCTGCAAAAAAATCTTTACAGTTTCTTTGCAGTTCCTTTGCAGGTTTTTTGCAGAGAAACTGCAGA
>CAJNOQ010002347.1:7153-24810 GCA_905250885.1 Didymodactylos carnosus | reverse complement strand
CACGACTCACCTTTGCCACACTGCTGGAAATACCGTATGCGAAAACCTATAAAAAAGTGCTTTTGGATTCAAAAAAACTATGTCGGCAAAAAATGCCGCCTGCTCTATGAGGAAATGCCCACTGTGCGAAAACAGCTGAATTCGACAGTGTTATTTTTCTTACAGACTCTGCTACTACTTGCTCTATAGAAAGTACTCAAAAACTTTTTAAAAGGATATATCAAGCCAATCACGACTCGTAGCTGGTCACCATTACGAAGAAAAACTTAGTCGTGGTTAGGACAGCCGTCAAAAATAATGAAATGCGTAGAACATAGACTTGGTACGTAGCCATACGACGATGACTCATACAATCAAAAGCCATTTGGTTACTCACAAATGCATTTGAACTTAAAAATAGAAACCGATTTTTACGGAACCTTTTCTAGTATATATTATAGCTGATATCCAAACCTTTTAGAATATATATTCAGAGTTCTCTAACCACAAGCCGTCACTGAGATGTCAGTGTTTTTGAAAAAATCGATCTTACATAAGTAAACGTGGTTAAGGAGCCATTTTCAGAACCTGTAGACCATCCCATCATTTTATATATAAGATATTTTGTGTCCCTTGCAAACAAGAATGATAATTATTTTATTCTACAAGACTATTTTCAAAAATATCTGGTCCCACGAGATCGAGACCATCCTGCGCGACTGGGACCGTCCCGCAGTCCTCTATAAAGTAGTAGAAAAGGAAAGGATCGAAAAGGTTAGAGTATGGATACATATGCGTAGAGTGAGGGTACCTTCGTGTAAAGGTGTTTCTTTTCACAATGTTGCAACACGTGTACGTTAAGAAGAATGTATGCAAATAAGAACGAAGCGAGTAAAAAAAATGACAAATAGTAACAGAACATGATCAAGTATGCTTAGAGCTAATAGTATCGAACGTAAAACCACAAAGGCCAAGTTTTATATGAATCGAAGAATGAGAAATGTCGAAAGTGAGAAATACCCTAATGCAAAAGATAATTAACATATTATAGCAACGTATTATATATGATAAGATATTAACATATAACAGCTATTTCCACACAGATTCTCGCCCATTAAGTGATTTAATGTTATGTTTTTTCAAGTGTTAGTGTGTATATGTATGATTGATTATTCACAGCTTGGTGAATCAGTTATAATTTCGCGCTGTCTTTCGGAAAAGGATTTGAGAAACATGGTGAATTCCTGGTCACAAAGGTCATTTTTAGATCCCCGACTGCTAAGACACAGAGGTCGACGAAAGCTCCGCTTTTATTTTTACAAAAAACTTAAAATGTTTCTAAGTTTTTTCGAGGATACAGATCAGCACATTGTCTATGTAATTAAATTTCAAGCTTATAAGTTTGAAGGTCATTGTCTAACAGAGCTCGCGGAAGTTAAATTAAAAGATAGAAATAGTGAAATTTTGACGAATCTTGCTCTTTGAGCGGGTGACATAGAAAAAGATAAATAGGCTGATAAAATATGGATTCATCGCTTAAGACGAACGCTCAGTAATCTGGAACCTGTGTCATCCAATTGTGGAAAAACGGTAAAGACCATAACCGGAGTTTTTATGGATAACTCTGTTTTTCTCCGTCTTCCTAACATTGAATACGGTTACCGATTCTACTTCCGTTTATTTGTTGTTGGGGCTGCTTATTGGTTATCATATAATTCCTTTCTTTTTGCAGTTTTTGAAATCTATATTTATTTTAATGTTATGTTTTTTCAAGTATTATTGTGTATATGTATGATTGATTCACAGATTCACAGATTTTTCTATTTATTCGATTTTTTTCTCATTTTAAACATGCGCTTGATCGAAGAAAGTGAACAAAAACACTTTAAAAATGTTTCAATATAGATTTCGAAAGAAATAGTATAAAGAACCTGAAGCACCCCATTCGTGCTCGTTTAAGCCCAGTCAGGTCGTTGAACACCTATTCCTCTATATTCCCAATGCCATGGTTCTGATTTAACTGTGCGTACAAACCCATAATTATGCCCATTTTCATATAACCATTGATAAACATCCGAAGTCTGACATTCTGCGGGTGGCTTTTCATCAGTTTGTTTCCCACAATTTGTGTTTAGGTCTAAAGCAATCCCCGTTCCATGATTCGATGTACCAGGTACAGCTGCAAAATTCCCGTCATTACATTGCTGCGTTATGTAACAATCATAAAAATATTGTTGACGTGCTAGTACGCGAAAACCACTCGAAATTTTGATTGCTACGCCATCTCGTAATGCAGCGGTACGAATCTTGTCATATGAACAGGCTGTTGTTATTGTCATTGTATTGTCTGATTCATATGGTGATAATGAGTACGAAGCTGGATCTGATAAGTGTTCTTGAAGGATTTTAACAACAGAATATTCGACATCATCGTTGCCTTTCATTAAGGTAATTGGTAAACCTGTATAGGCACCACATGAATCACATGTACTAGCTGCAGTATACGCAGTTAGTAGCAAAGAGAAAAAAAGTAGAAAAGAGTGTGGATTTTTCATGTCTTCTGTTTCTTAATGGTTTGAATTCAATACTACGATAAGTTCAGTTTGACGAATCATCATTAAAGACGCACTGATAAGTAAATGTATTATATTTTACCCTTTGGCTGTTCTACAGTCTAAAGTCATATTTTTCTTCTTTTCCTTTTGTTGTTGACATACGACAAGAAAAAGAAATGGATTACGAAAATAGAGAAAGATACCTTGTTGATTATTTTTTTTTAAACACTTACATAATACAAAGTGTGACTATCACGTCATAAAAAAGGTTGAAAAGCATTTCGCAACTCGAAGAATATATTCTCCGTTTTTGGGAAATTTAACAAACGAAAATCCTAACTTACGAGATTCTGTAATCGATTAAATTTATATACTGTTTAGTTGTTCGGCAGTTGCATCTAAGAGAAGCGTGCGATTCAAAAAGTCAGCAAAATTTATTTTTCATTTTTTTAACATCGTTTGTAAGCCGTTTTAACCAGTTTGTTGTATATCTGAAGTCATTTTTTACTTTCTCTGGTAGTTTATTTATTCAATCCAAACGTTTCGATGTTTTATACTCACCCACCATTAATCCTAAATCACTAAACAGTGCACTTTCAATTCCACTCTACGTTTTCTCTATCTTTCTCGGAGACTTATAGTGTCTTTTCTATACGCGTCGACTCGTCCTCTCTAACTATCGAGGCGGATTTTCCTCTTTTACACTTTCGCTGATATAGGCGGATTTCGCAAGGGGGAGAAACACACTCCTCCGCTCCAATCACTCCGCTGTGTAAAGCACACTCCACCGCACTCGATAAAATAGTTCAGAGTGGCGGAGTGTGTTTTTCTCTTCTTAGAAGAAAGTAGTGATATTTCTCTCACTGAAGATGCTCGATCGATCTAAAACAATTTAGTCGTGTTTCTCCTTATATCAGTGTAGCCATTCTAGCTATGGAGGATGTCGTATATTTCATAAGCAAGTGAACAAAAAACTTTTCTTTTTTAACTCCGTCTACTCATTTCGAAATTAGTAATACTACTCGAACTTTATTTGATGTGTAGAAAATAATCTTTCAGAAAATCCTATACACATAGGTAATCACAAAAAGCCAGAGACTTGTAAAAAAAGTACCACATGTACGGAATAGAAGAAAACATCCGTTTCAAGAGAAGTAAAAGACACAAAAAACAAAACAAAAAGAAAATCAAACTACTGTGCTAGAAGTGACCATGTTCAAAGCAGTAAGACAGATATCAAAGATTACTCAAATGTGCAGATGGATTTGCAGTGATCTTTTGAAAGAAGTGACTGCCCTTGCGATTACTACTTGATCTGGCAAAGAGTTCCACTCGACTGCTGTTCGATAAAAAAATGAAGAGGCTACATGTTCTTTGGAAACTGGCGGAGTTTCAACCTGCATACTATTCTGTCGATCAACGTTAAATCGATCCGATCTCCGATCAGTTACCGGTTTTATCAAAGGAGAAGTGAAACTGGAGAGAGGAGAAATAGCATTTTTTACTTTAAAAAAATGTTGCAGCGTAAAATATTTTCTCCTTATCCTTAAATCTGGAAGTTTCAGTTTACTAACCAAAGATGTTGCAGATCCATCGAATTTCTTAGACATCATTCGTGCCGCTACTCTAGTGACTTTTTCAAGCTCACCTCCATACCATTTACTATCATAGACAATGCTACTATAGTTCAGTTTACTTAGAATACTTTATTTAAAAATCGCTAACCGAATCATCACTGGTGCTTCTCTAAAAGTTCTAAACATTGTTCCCAGACGCCTTTTGCATGCATGAGATACATCTTTAATATGCTCTCCCCATGATAGATCTGAGCTTAGCCGTACTCCAAGAAGCACTACTGACGTTTCACGCTTAGTCACAGTTTCATTGATAGTAAAATCAAAACTAATTGCTACTTACTGTTCGCGGTTTGTGAAGTATATCCACCTACACTTTGAGTAGTTTAATGTCATGAGATTTAATTGGCACCATCCCTCTATTTTATCTAGGAAAGACTGGCAGTCCGACGGAGAGCACAGAACGCTCATTGGCCATAACAACGAGCAGTCGTCGGTAAAAAGAATGGATAAAGTTGGCAACGCTGTCACCAGTGAAAGATCGTTTATAAAGATCAGGAACAGTAGCGGCCCCAAAATAGAGCCTTGTGCGACTCCAGAAGGAACCCCTACTTTTTCTGAAAGCGATCCGCCTATCCGGACTCTTTGCCTCTGATCTGACAAATAACTCTCAAACCATTTATATGGTGCTCCTTTCACACCCAACGAAGAAAGCTTCTTAACCCTTTGGGGACCGGCTTAATTTTGAAAGAAATTAAGCTTTTTTATTTTTATTTTTACATTCTAAAACACATGAAATGAGTTTATATCTATTTAAAAACGGTTTAAAGTGTGATATTTTGGGTAATAGTAAATTGTTCAATTGTTGGGATAAAACTACCCTCTTTCCATTTCCTCTCTGATGGCGGCATTTTTCTTTTCGGTGGTGGAGAATTATGTTCATCCGATGAGTTGGAAATATTTGAAGAAAGCATAGTTACGTCGTCTGGTTCTTCAGAATCATCAGTAGATTCATAGTTTTCTTCGATATCATCTTCACTTGATTCACTTGCAGATTCAGCGTTTTGTAAAATTTCTGAAATTTCGTGATCTGACGAATTTTTGCGACGTGCCATTTTTCAGTGAGATCAAAAGTAAAATTTTGTGAAGTTGATCCTTTCGAAAGTACTTATTGCATCTATTGATAATAGCCAAAGATAGTTGTATCCGATAAACACAATTCATTTATTATGAAAAGTGAAAGACTATATATAGGTTTTGGACAAGATCAACGAGAACAGAATAGAAAGATCCATATGACGTAATAGAAGAGAATCGAACAATACATATGACTTAAAGGAAGAACATGTGACGTCATCGAAGAAGATAGAAGATGAAAAAGTACATACGAGGTAAGGAAAGAATACATGACGTAATTTTATAAAAAAAAACGTCAAAACGCACATATGCGTGAGCGGTCCCCAAAGGGTTAAGCAAGATTTGGTGAGGAACACGATCGAAAGCTTTCTCAAAATCAAATAAGACCATGATGGAATCAGTTCTACTTTCTACATTTTTATAAACGTTATGAGTTAAAAAGAGAAGAGCGTCTGTTGTGGAATAATTTTTGCGGAAACCGAATTGAAAATTTGAAAAAAAGTGATGTTTATTTAGGTATGGTATCAGCTGATCGTAAATGAAACGTTCGAGCAGTTTACCACGGATAGAAAGTAATGATACTGGTCGGTATTTATCAATTAACGCCTTTGGGCCTTTCTTATGGATTGGAATAATATCAGCTAAGTTCCATGCCGAGGGATGAGCACCATTACGGATAAAGAGAGTAAAGATATGATAAATGGCATCAAGAAGCTCGAGGCAACATTCCTTAAGAAACTTCACGGTAACACCATCCGGTCCCGCAGCGATATCATTTCTCAGCTCACTTACTGCCTTAAATATCTGATTTTCTGAGGGCGGAATTAGTGTAAAAACGTCATTTGTTTCTATTTTTGGTTTAACCGTTGATCCTTGTTTTGGCACAAAACCTTTTGAAAAATACTCATTGAAAAGCTCAGCTTTTTCATTGTTTGAAGAAGCGTTTCTATTTTCAAAAAACATATTCGCCGATAACTCATTACCACCGTCATTAGCTCGAGAAATACCTTTCCAAAATGCCTGGGATGACTTGCATTCTGCGGCTAACTTACAAAAATATTCTCGCTTACATCTTCTGAATCCTCAGTTGCCTTATTCCTTAACGAGTGTAATTTTATAACGTTAAAAACAGCTGGATTTTGCTTAACCTTCAAAAACTGAATTGAAACTGAAACACCTTAATCTGTACTAATGCTTACTCGTGCGGAAAAAGAGGATTTGTTTTTTCTTTCTAACTTTTACGGGAACAAATTTATTTACACCGTTGTTTACTGCGTTTTGAAAAAACTTAAGAGTTTCGTGTACGTTATCCTGATCTGTAACATCCTTGCTACACAAGCGCAAAGATTCTTTTAAGCCTTCCCAATCACAGTCTTGGAAATCTCGCACCGTATCGTGATTTTTGCTTCCCAAAATGGAGATAGATGGAAATTTGGAAAGTAGATTTTCATGATAAAACTTTCCTAGTACATCAAACAATCGGAAATCTGGTGGTAGCCAAGCAGAAGGATAAAAAATGTTATCTGAAGATGTTCCCTTTCGTGTAGTAGAGCCAGTTGCTGACAAAGAAAGATGGAAAAGTACTCACATAAATCTAACCGAGTATTTTAAACGAGTATTTTTATTAGTTAATAACCAACACGCTGTTTGTTTATGAAGAAAGGACGGGAAACGGTTTCTGTAAGAAAATGGCTTAATATGACGTTGAACGAAAATGATGGAAAATACTTTGTCACTTCCCAACATTGCACAAGCTCAAAAACTGTTCCTAGTCTCCTTGAAAATAAACTTTCTTCCCATGTTTTGTCACTATTTAAACAATAGTCACTCGCTTTATTCCTCAAAGTTTCCATATGATTTCAGAATCATTTGACAAGAACGTATATACAAACAAATAGAGAATCCTCTATGCTACGCAGTGAGCTATAAATAAGCTTTCTGGAACTATGTCTATATAAGACAATTGTCAAAATACTAGAGAAATATTGTCGTTTTCATCTGCATTACTGGACAAAATTATAGAAACGATGTGTTTTATGTATTTCTCCTAAACATAAAATCTTAAAAAAGCTTTAAATAGTCGAAAGAATTTCCAAGCTGACGTGGCGTATGTGAAGGTTCTATCAAAATTTCTAAAACCAGGCTCTCTGAAAAATCAAAATATCAGAAAACTAAGTCCCGGAATGTGGCTAATAAATTCTTTATAAATAATGCAGTCGTGTAGAGGACATTTTTGAACAAAACGTCGCGTTATTAATTTATCTCTGTTATAAATTCACCGTCATATTAGCCTGATGATGATACTGTGAAGTATCCAAAGCTCATTTTTTGTGAAAATGATTTTACAAAAATGTTTTTCAATTATATTAAATATATTTAGTTTTATAAGAAACGTAAAAAAGTCAAAGAATGTCAATATATAAAAAGTAATCCGGTACTAAGCAGATGCATAGAACAAAAAATCAAAAAATCAAAAATAAATTATTTTCTGTAAATGCATGAGTGAAAAACGTTGGTTTTTTGAAATTGCTACTCCCGGCACTTTAAAATTATTTCGAATTAGCCGTCGGACAGAATATCGCTTAAAACCCTTAAGTACTGAAATTTATCAAAATGCGTTCCAGAGATGTAACTGGCCGATCCGGTCAGAAATTTCTGACCGGTCGGTTGGCCTGTCCATCGAAAGAAAATTTATCTGACCGGCCGATCGAGAAAAAAATTTTTATTCGTTTGAAAAATCAGTATTTTGTTGAAAACGATTTACTGGTCTAAGTAAAACAAACGTTTTCATCTTTCAGATTAAGAAAGTTAGTTTGATTTTCCCCTTTTATCAACGGTCTTCGATAGCAGGACTGGTAATCTCTACTATGTGTATATTCCGTTCGTATTTCTTTCTTTTTTGATGTTTGTTGCACTACTATCGGTGCCAAAATAGACGGCTGGTGATTATTTTTTTTAGCTAAATAGGTTCAGTTTATAAGGATTTTCTTCAACAAGTTAACTGATTTTATTTCCCTCTGGATTTTCTGTTATTAAAATTGTGAGTTTTTTACGTATATCGGCAATGGAAGTACATTTTATTTGCTTCACGGTTCTGAATAAGACGCTGCATTACAAATCAAGCAAACTCTTAATAAATTGTGTAAAAAAAACATTATAATCGAAGTCAAGTTCTTTCAACTATCTGACGATCTGTTGGTAAACCTGGACCATTTTTTGCGTGACACGACATTACCGCGAAGATTCGTTTATTGGAAAAGAAGAATAAATGAGCCTGGTTTTGTATTTTATATATTATGTCGCGGGAGGTGGGGAAGGTGGGTCGTCGTTTTCTATTTTCGCGGTAACGTCGTTTGGGGTACTGTCGTTCGCGGTACTGTCGCTGTATTATTTTTTGAGAAAAGAATTTTTAGAAGTTCTAGGTGCAGTGTAATTCTAGCTTTACACTACTTATATTTCCCAGAAAAAGCCGACTAAACAAAGAAAAAAGTTACAAGACTGCTGAACAAACACATTTCATTCACGTTCTTCTACTTTTCTTCTTCTTAACTCCGGAAACGTACGGTAACGAAACGTCCGTTAGTCTTTTAACACTGACGTTTAAGAGAGACTTCACCAGTGGATCGAGTATCTTGCCAAAGAGCAGTGACGAGTGAAAAATTGACATATACTTTTCATTTCATATTCGGATTCCACCATTAAAACGGGGATTATGAAAAATAATAAAAACTTTCGGATTTATTTTGGCTGAGTTATAGAATTTACAAAATGAGCACCATCGTCGATTTGCGAAAAGTAGCCACCTCTGATATTTTGACTATAATTCCGTTATTATTTGTCCGTCCTGTTCGAGCAACATCTCATTCGAAAGCCTGATAAAAAGTAAACGAAATCACATAGTTCCTAATTTTTCTGAAGTAGGAAGTGACAGTTTAAAACCCACATCAATTGGCGAATTGGGATTTTCAAGGATTAAAATTTTCGAGAAAATGGCACCTTCAATCCTGCAAACAGAATTTAGCTAAGAATTCGAAGGACACATGTGCAAGAGAATTCAACTTTCCACAACTGAGTGCAAAATTTTTATTTTAAAAGTGATAAAAACGTTCCAAAACTTGAAAATAAGATGTCCGACCAACCGAGAGTTTTCAGTTTTTTGAGATTTTAGTCATCGAAACTTCACTTAAAAACAAAAATAAGGTAATAGTTGGAATCAGTGTCAAAAACTGCATCAGATGATGGGCGTTCGAAAACTTTCAGAGAAATGAAAAATTTTGTCAATTTTTCGATCTTTTATGCTTCCGAGCAAATTTTGAAAAAATTTTATTTAATTATAATGTGAAATAAAAAGTATATGTCAATTTTTCATTCGTGACTTGATTTCTTGATGGGCTGTCGAATCGTCTGTTAAGTACATAAATTCTAGCATTTTTTTTCTGAGCAAATGTACCATTTCAGCAGCTTAGGCGTGTTTTCATTGTATAGGGCGGCGAAAGCGAAGCCAAAAAATATCTGAAACTTCTGTAATTTGAGATTTTTGGAGAAAAAGCCATAAGAAAAAATCATAACGAACTAAGGAAATGCACAATCAATCAATCAATCAATCAGATTTATTTTCTCACAGATGTGAAAGACAGTGGAGATAGACAAAAAGTTTTAACTAGTGTAACTTTGACGTAGTCTAACTGAATATAAGATGATCAATCATTTCAATGCACTTAAAACGGTTTTGTACTGCACCCTGTCCTCTACGAAACCTAAAAGGGTTTAGAAATGGTTGCACTTCTCTATACACTTTTAAGTTTCGTAATAAACCTTTTTTTTTAGTGAGTGCAACAATCCTAAGCCAGGGCTCGCAGATCAGCAGCGAACATGCTCGGTAATAAACCGTTTAGTGTCGATCAGTGAGCCCTAGCTTGAGACTGTTGCATGGCTAGTCTAAGCTAAAGACAAATGGGATGAAATTGAAGTTTTGAACCAGTGAGAAAAGACTAACTAAAGTACAATGTGAGCGAATGTGTGTTCTACTGGATCCCTACCGAACATGATCGGTCTCGCTACCAAAGGTTTAAAAAAATAGTTTGTCAAAGCTTAGAACATGAGAGCGAAGAAACACATGAAAGAAATCTTTATAAAACAGAAAAATTGGTGGAGACTATACCAAACGAAGGAGCAGCCATGATTACACAATAGCCGTACGTAGTCATGTAAAGAAAAGTTTGAATTAGAGCAGCAACTTTATGTTTGCTTTATTCCAGGAAGTCCAAAGTACCTTTAGTTCCCATTATATCTGATTTACTCTCTAACTAAAGCATACTTTTACTAATGGGGCCTCTGTAGTAGACTGATTCACTTTATTTTCATTCAAAAATGCTTTTCCTCACTCTATAAATAAAGTAGACAGAAAACTGCAACCCTAATTAGAATTTATCTTTATACCGTAAATGTAATGTAAAACAAAATTTTATAAACAAATGTTGCGAGCTTGTTTAAAGAGACAGAATGTTGATAATAAATTAATGAAAGTGAAAATGTGTGTTCTAATTTCACCTGACTTTCCAAGGTTTGCATTATGCTTTTAGAAAAATAATGATCTATTTATAAATACTTAGTTAGCACTTTGAATTTAGAAAAGCATTTCGAACAAAAGCTTCCGCGCAAAAATAGAAAAGAAACGAACGTTACAGAGTGAAATTGTAATTGATGAAAAGCACGACTCGTTTAACAAGCCTCATTAACTTTTGGCGAGAGAACAATGTCTTTGATATCTTAATAAAGCCGAATATTGTTTCTGTGCACATGTATGTTGTGTAGTAGTGTATTCGATAAGGTAACCACAAGAAATTCAGTAATTGATGTAGAGCATTATTTTTTCTAAAAGTATAATGTATAAACTACAAAATCTTGGAAAGTCAGGTGAAATTAGAACACACGGGTCTTTTTTTTAATTCCTTGTGCGTTAGTTTCTCCACTACCAGTCACTCAAGCTCTTTTCTAAAACGATTTAGAGCTTGCGCTCGGCAGCAACCGATTATGGATCTTCTAACAGATCTATATCCGCTCTTGATGCGTATCTTCATGCCACTACTTATTTTATTCGGCACTTTCGGACATATTTTCAATATCCTCATATTTCGACATCGATCATTGCGTTCGTCACCGTGTTCCCATTATTTTCTCGCACACTCAGTAATGTGTATTTGTGTACTTTATATCTGCATACTGACTCGAATCCTCTCCGAGGGATATGGAATAGATCCTTCACGATTTTCTATGCTTTATTGTAAAATCCGGATTTTTCTCGTGAGTGTCGTTTTAATCACTCCTCAATACTTGCTTGTATTAGCTATCGTCGACCGATATTGTTCCACCTCAATATTCACAAAAAGTCGTAATTTTAGTTCTATCAAAACTGCTCATCGGATAATTCTAATAACAATTATTAGTTTTATTTGTTTATTTATACCACAATCCATTCCTTTTAACACTGTATATTCGATGAATGGTTTACCTGTCTGCTTTTTTGCGACTGGCCCTGTGGGATTGTTCTACAACAATTTATTTCCTGTTATTGACACTCTTCCCATAGTTCTCACAACTGTATTCACGCTTTTGACAGTCAAAACTGTTCGTCAACAATCGCGTCGAATATCACCAATCAATATACAGTCGACTTCAAGACGAATGGATCGTCAGTTGTTACGAATGCCCTTCATATAGCGACATATCTTGTTCTCGTTATTCCATACAATATCGTGGTTGATATAGTTACAATTACTGGTAATCCGAGTGTCGTTCTTATTTTTATCCAATCAATGACACGTTTGCCCTATTTCTTTAGTTTTACATCGAACTGCTTCATCTACTTGCTAACGAATCGGTTGTACCGAAAAGAATTTCGAGCAGTTATCAACAGTGTGTCGAGAAAAATGAGAGGAAATCTTTTTAGTCGATGAGGAAATTCTTCATCAACAATTGACCACGCGACAGCAAGGAATGCTGAAATAAATTAGAGTTAAATGTTAATTTGTGCATCTTTAACAGACAGACTCGTGTTGAATGTATTTATCAGTTAAAGCACAAACAATTCACAGATAGCCTGTTAAATATCAAATAAACACGTCAAATTAAGGGGGAGTTGACCCCTAAACATACCTTCAAACTTTGCCAGTTAGTAGAGGACAACTTCCAGGGTATAATGTGCAATAACTCATAGGTTGGATAAGCGTTGGCACAGAGGTGAAATTTTTACAAATTGAAAAAAATCGATTTTCCCACCTATTTGCACCTAGAGCAAAAAGTATTTCTTGCGCAATCCCCGTTTTAACGACGCATTTTGGAAAGTTTATGACAATGCAAAGTTGTTCATTGCATTCATCTTTACGAGCAGACATAATTTATGTTCGCATAATTTATGTTCGACATGTTTATGTAACTAGCAGTTATTTTAGCCCATTTTTAGAAAAATTCGATTCCTAAGCGGTTTATTACTTTAAGACGCACATCAATTGGCGGATTGAGATTTTCAAGGATCAAAATTTTCGAGAAAATGGCACCTTCAATCCTGCAAACAGAATTTAGCTAAGAATTCGAAGGACACATGCGCTAGAGAATTCAATTTTCCACAAACTGAGTGCACTTAAGGGGGGCGTCCCCCCATTTAAATTTTTCTCTAACGTTCCCAGTTTGTAGAGGACACTTCGAAGTATATGTCCTGAAGTTTTTTCGGCTTACTGACGTTATTTGGCTGAGAAAAAAATTAATTACTTGAAAAAATATTGTTAAATTTTTGAACAAGGGATTATTATTAAAAAAATTCCTGTCCATCCTCTGTTCATCACAAAAGCTTGGTTCTTGCCTAGAGCGATAGAGAAATGTGTGCAGAATATTTATTGTGAGAAAATATGCAAGAATGTTTGTTCTTTCCTTCCTGGTATTGATTAATTTTAATACTAATTAACGTTAATTTAGCCTACTCTACTAGCATAAAGTCTTATTTGTAAAATAGCAACGCAACGAAAAGATTCAAGCAATACCTCATCTGACAGAGAATTTCACGGGCTACAATATGGACTACCTTAAACACTTTGGAATTCGTTCGTGGTCGCTCGGTAAGTCTGGTAAGTCGAAAATTTAACAATGATTTATGATTTTAAGTAATTAATTTTTTTCTCCGCCAGATAATTTCATTAAGCCGAAAAAACTTCCGAACATACACTTTGAAGTGTCCTCTACAAACCGGGAAGGCTTGAAGAAAAAATTCAAAACTTGAAAATATCGCTAGTTTTTGGCTCACCGAAGATTTTTTTACCTAACCTTACGGCTAGTTTCGCCCGAACCAAGCATTGTGGAGCAAAACTCTGAGTGCAAAAGTTGTTCAGAATCGAATTTTGGAGTCCTTGACGAGAGCTGTTTTTAAAATTTTCTGTTTCTGACTTTTAAATTAAATTTTAGGGTTTTTAAAATTTTAAAATTTCGTATTTTTTAATTTAAAAATCAAAAACAAAAAATTTTAAAAAAGCTCTCGTCAGGGACTCCAAAATTCGATTTTGAACAACTTTTGCGCTCAAATACTTGCTTCGAGCGAAACTAGCCGTAAGGCGAGGTGAAAAATACTTTTAGCCCTGAAGTTTTCTCGGGAGCGCGAACGCTAAATTTCTGCGACAAACTTCATTCGGGAACGCTGAAAAGGGTTTCTCCGTATACAAATTAATGTTCTCTATCGAACTACGCTAGAATCAACTCTTCATATCAAGAAATGAAGTTTTTATTGAAGTTTTAAAAATAGGGCAAACAACCCGAAAAATACTTAAAAATTTTTCCAAATATTTCCAAAAATGCAAAACGTAATTGAGAATAAAAATTTAAAAACCCAACTCCAACTTCATCTTCACCATCCTCCACTCCAGAGTTGGAGTTGCCCAGACCTGATCCCTTATGGACATGCCTGGCGGGTGTCAATACCAAGTTTCCTCTCTTAGATTTTTAGCTTCTTCACTTACTCTCGCCATCCACCTGCCCTCTTCCCTCTCCGATGGGCGAGATGCCCGTGACGACTCGAATATGCAATCCGAATCTTGCGGGTCAAAGTATAATTAGAGGAACCCTCAAACGTCGGGGCGCTCATATGCCAGATGACGTCCTTATTGACACTCCCGGCAATGTTTTCTGAATGGGAGTGTCAATAGCTCCTTACTGACACTTCCTGGGAGTGCCAATAGACTCACCCTTACTTTATTCAGTTATCTGTATTCTTCAGAAAAAGTTCGTGTGTTGTAGAATGAACGTGATTCATTATTTTTGTAAAGTTTTGACGAACGAGAAATATTCATTATTAATGAAAAACTATTCAGTAAAATGGTAAACAAGTTCCTTTTAATGACATCATGTCGATTGTTTATACACACACCGAAAAAAGTACACTTATAAATATTTTAAACGTTTCTAATATTTTGAAAGTAACGATAAATAGAAAAAACTTTTAATATTAAAATGTGCTTTTTAGTAAATCGAATACATTCAAAGTAAAAAACGTTTCAACGTAGTATTTCTTTCTGAAGAGCAAACGAAATTGAAGGGAATGACCTACACGTTTGTTGTTGTATTACGTTTTATTTTTATATAGAAAAAGGTTTTCATCCTTCCAGCATGAAATCCGACAGAGAACTTTAACTTTTGCCTTCCCGATGAAATTTTAGGGCTAAAAATATTTTGAAAAAAATCTTACCCTTAGTTACTCGAAAACGAAGCATTTTCGAGCAAAAGAGCGGCTGCAAAAGTTGTTTAGATTGCCATTTTCTATGGCATAAGACCTTTTTTGGTGGCTCAAAAGTTCTTAAACTCCATCCTTAAAAACATTTGTGATGTATACTTCAAACTGTAGTCTACAAACTGGAGGAAAGAACAGGCTCCTTCTAATTGCTCGTAAAACTGCCGTATTACCGTGTATTATTCAATGAAATTTTTTCTTCTTGCTAGTAGCCTTTATTGTTCCTGACAACGTGTACTTATGAATCAAGCCATTTTTTTTTCTTTTTCATTTATTTTTTGTCAAAACTGAGTTTTATTTCATTTTTAGTTTTTGCATCATTTATTACCAAAGAATAGAAAATCGTTTAGTTAAAGCATTTTATTTAATCAATTTTTAGCTGATCTCCCCTTCTTACAATCGTGTAATTCAGTAATTAAAAAAGAAAAGTAAAAGAAAAAGAAAATAAAAAAGAAATTAAAGAGCATGTCCATTAAGAACGTCAGTACTGTAACGTCTTTGAACCATCGACAATGTGTACCGCACAGGGACAATCCCGGAAACTTTAAGCATATCAGACGTACTCATCGAACTCATTTAATATTTTTCTACCTTTATTTCACACCATATATTTTAAAAAAGCTATCATGTTTTTCGTCTATCTTCTTGGTTCTATTGTGATAAGTTTTTACATCTTTTAACAATGTAAACAATGAATTCCTAGGAAGTCACCAACAAAAAGTTCTCCTTCATGATAACCATTTAGATGAGTATACATAATTCAACATACTCCTTTTTACCATCATTTAAACTGACGATGGTAGAAAATCAATGTATATTACGTTGTATACGTTCAAATGATTGTAGCAGCTAGAGAAAAGAAGTTCCTAAGCACTTTAGTAAGGCAAATTTTTAGCGGAAAGAGTATTTTCTGTATGAGGATGTCAAATTTCTTCTATTAGATGATAAGATGGTTTCATCTTCTCATATACATGCATATATTATGGCTCTAATTGGAAAGCTCACAGTCTCTTCGCTTTGTATGAAGATGATAATTTTTTTTTTTGTCTATCTCTAACTATGGCACGGCACTTAGGATATTTGTGTCATTTGATCTACGTGTGAGACTCTTACCATAATAGATCTTCTCATAAATGCTGATGTGAACACGTTTTACGCGTTCGAAACACATTCAAACGCGTACTGAACGAGCAGAGCGTTTTAACCGTACATAATGGCTCTACACTATGGTAGAGAACAAACTATTGGTTAATCATGACCGCCATAGATATCGAATATTCGAATGAAAGAGAAAGGAAATTAATCAGCTGTAATAATAATAAGTCTAAAGTTAAGTAATTTTAAACAATAATTAGGAAATAAAGTAGTAGAAAATCTCATAAATTAGAACATAGCTAGATGTTACTGCACGCTGCAATAAGAATAGCTAAAACGGATCCGTAACGCACTGATGACAAAAAAACACAGCTATTGATCAAAGGTATTTGTAAAATATATATGTAGGATGGCTATTCCTTTCGGTCAATGAAAAAATTGAACAGTTGTGGTTTCTTTTCTTTCGCCGGTATTTATTTTTCGTAGGTTTTTTTTCCTTGTTATTGTTGTTAATGTGACGAAGACAAATGGAAAATACGTCGATCTGCATGACACAAGTTAATAGCAATCTAAACAAACCATGAAAATCCTGTTCTTTGGCGCAAAAGTTTTCCGCAGACCTTTTAGAAACGTAATCTAAGTTTAGACTTGAATGTAGATTAAGACTGACCTAAATTTCCTTTGTTACAGGATGTATTTTTAATGACGACCCCCACCTGTCTGGATATTCTGACCGGGTCACTTTTTACAGAATTTCAAGGGCTATCTAATGGTATGTTTTCAAACCATACATAATTTTCATTATGGCAGAAAAAAGACTAACGCAGTATTTAAAGCACTAAGATAGGTGAAAATCATTATATCGGCCAAGTATTTTAACTATTGACCAATGTGGACATATTTTTGACGGCTTATTTATAACTCACTTTGAAGCCCGTGAAATTCTCTATTGAGCGATATATAAACTGGAGTAAATCGCCAGAAAATCAATGGATATTATAAACATGAACAACGTTGACCTACGGGTTTGCTGAGATGCTACAGAGTATTTCGGGTCGTAGGCTACCCAGTTACACTTTTTTAAGGCTCTCTTATGTATCATTTTGTAGCCCGTAAAATTTTGTATCGAATGCTATATAAAGTAGGCTGGTTAACTGGAAAATTGGTCATGACGATAGACATGAACCACATTGACCTATCGGTTTGCTGAGATGCTGCCCAGTATTTCAGATCTTTGACTACCCATTTACATTTCCTTAAGACTCGCTTATATATTATTTTATAGCCCGTGAAATTTCCTATGGAGAGGTGTATAATAGGTTGTGTTTACTCTAGGTGAAAGAAGTGGAATAATGAAAATACTTTAAGTAACGGTCATTTAACAAGGAAAGGTTTGTTTTTGCTAAACGATTTCGAGGGACGCTGAAACGGATTTTTACAGTCTAAAAATATGTTGGTGTTAATCGTGAACAAAAACTGCATCAGATGAGGTAACTTAAGCCTGATTTGATGGGGGGGGGGGGCCGATTTGGGGTGTTTTCGTTTCCC
>CAJNOQ010002346.1:0-24812 GCA_905250885.1 Didymodactylos carnosus | reverse complement strand
TTTTGTTATTATTTAAAATATTCAGAGGCCTTACTCCACTTTTTCTAGTTGATAGAATACCAAGATCTGTAGCAACAACAACTATGACTTTGCGATCTGCTTCTAATAAACGCATGAACGCATACCATACCCACAAAGTTAAGCTCAAAACTACATTTTTTCCATGGACAGTTAAGCAGTGGAATGCCTTACCTACTACTATCACTACAATTTCAGATTTAAGAAAATTCTGTTCTGCCATAAACAATTAGTTTTTTCCTTACTATAAATGGCCGAGATTCAAAAACATTGAAAGAAAATATGACATGATTCTCAATCAAATGCGCGTAAATTTTTCTCGCTTGAATGATGATCTCTACAAAAAAAACTTAGTTAGTAGCTCTCAGTGTGCTTGTGGGAAGGCTGAAACAGTACAGCATTTCTTTCTGGAGTGTCAATATTACCAGCGGAGACGAACTATCTTTGAAAATGACTTGAATGCTCTAGTAAACGATACCCTCACTCTTGAACACATACTCTTTTTAAAACCTGCACCATCTTGAAACGTTACAGAAATGAATGATTCGTAATTACATTTATTCGCGACACAGAAAGATTCTAATTTCCCGATATCCTTCTCTCCCCTTCGTTCATTAGTTATTCTCTGTTTCTTTTTTCCTTATTATTATTTTGTTGTTGTCATTACTTTCTCTCTTAAATGTTGTCGCCGTGTATTGTTTCTATACATGTATTCTAGTGCTGTCCTCTGTCCTCAGTCAATTTATGTTAAGATGTAATGGGTTCGCCTCCTTCTTCTCATAATTTCTACTGATTTTTTCAACATTTCTTCTAAATAAATAAAGTTTATACCAACAATAATCAATCATCGGTGCAATTTCTGTGCTATGCCGGCTTTCTGTTTTGCTGCATCTCTCTAGCACGTCAGTATATCAACAGGAATTGAAAATTGTTTACTTGGTTTTGCTTTTATCTTTATGCTGATTTCTTATAAGCGAAACTTACGAGGGAACTTTTTCACATGTCCAACTCGTTTCGACTCCATCTTTCGGCCATAAGTAGACCACGATGAGGCATGAACAACCTCAAAAGGATTCATTTCCTCAGGCCTTTGTTTCCGAGATATGGAATTTTTAAGATATGCGTAAAAGAGATTTTTGCATAGTTCCATGCAGTGCCGAAAGAATTCTATCTAGTTCTCAACCCAGAACATGACATTTTATAAATCGAACATCTCAGAACTCTATTTTCTTTGAACCATAGGTAGTTTCACTTTCAAAAGTTTCATCAAAGATAGACAAGTACTGCACGGAACTATTTAAAGATCCTTGTGTTTTTGATGGGTGAAAAGCCGATTTTAAGGTTCAGAAACTCGTTTTTCCATCTGAACTTAAAAGGTCTCAGTTTCTCTGTTCATACTCCTATACAGTAACTACTTGACTGCATGATAACGCAAAGATATCGAAAAAATGCTTACCCTCCCATGCAGAAACGATATTTCAAAAATAGCCCTAAGATCCAAAACATTAAAAGATGGATCAAATTCCTTCACTTACTTCCAGACTATATTTAGTTTACTCAGTTTTGGATGCTTTCGATTGGCTTAATCAGAATTTTTTTTTCACTCACTCATTCACGAGATTCAGCAGTCATACTATGGCACTTTTGGCTTAAAATCGCGTTTTCAGCCTAAGGAAAAAGCTTGTCAAACTTGTTTTTTTACGAAAATGTAGCTCGCGCTCTCTTCTATGCATTGATGTAGTTTCAAATCGTGTCGGTGCTTATATAGCGTAAAAAGGGATTTTTATCAACCGTACAAATAATTTTTGCCACTTTCATTTTTCGGTCTAATGGGCCTACAAAGAGCAACAATGAATATTTCTAACCTTCTTTTATCTACAAATATACTAGAGAGCGCAGAGAACATTTTGGCGCAAAGCGCTTGTCAAAAGCTATTTCGTTACCGAGTTATGATTAAAAGAAAACTCGCACACATAATTTCTGCCGTCACTGTATATGTTATCCTATCTTTAATTTTATGTCTGGGAATATTCACATGTACTGAGCTGGAAAGCAAAAAACTTCTCAGCGCTTTTTCTTGATCATCAATACTGGAATAGTCGACAGCAGTATCCGGCATAAAACCTGGCAAAAAGAGTACGAGCTGTGTCAGGGACATATTGGCAACCAGACAGAAGATCTCGGAAAAATACCAGTTAAGCATTTCTGCGTACAAGACCTCTGAATAATTAATGAATTGATAGCAAAAACTCTCACTCCCGCATACATTCGACTTTCCGAGCAGTGCCGTTTTTGACAAAACGATTCTTCGATGAAAAATTCTTGGCAACGCTTTGTTATTTACAAGAATATGGTACAAATGGAAATGAAGAGAACAAGTTCAGTTTTCTAGTCTCGTTGTAATGCTAAACATGTTGTTTTTTTTCTCCTACATAATAATGCAGAACGAAAAAGAGAAGTCAAAACATAACCTACATCATTCTTTTTTTATGTATGCGCATATGAAAAAAGAAGGTCCTAGCACCTTTATCAATACTTGATTTTATAGTATTCTTATCCTTGATTATTCTGATTTTACAAGTCATCCATCTCCCTTCTTTTTGTTTTTCTCAATGCCGTCGAGATAAACATACAATGAAACAGATCGATCTGTCCCATTAAGTGGCGGAGCTGCAGTGCGAATCAGAAGTGACCGCTTGACAAGCAGCCGATATCTATGTTGTTCTGATATAAGCACACGGAAATCAGTGTCTTTCATAACATGTCTGATAAATCGTTTTCAGTGTCGCATAAGAGCACCTCATTCCACGTACGCCGGGACATTTTTAAGTTAAGAAACGTTTTCAGCTCCGTTCGAGCAATGCTGTGAAGTCTTCGATCATGCCGGTACGACTATGGAATAATATGAAACCGAGTAATACGAATATCAATAGCAATATTAGAAAAACGTTGCGAGTTGTTCTATCATATCTACCAATCAACTGTTCATGTTTAGCAGCGTGTTCGTTATTTTTCGTCATTAATGCTTCGTTTAATTGTTGTTCTTTCTTTAATGCATTATTGTACGACTGCTCTCTATCTCTCATATCATTTTTCAAATTTGTATAAGTGTCCTTTTCTTTCTGTAAGCGTTTTTCGTATACTGCAGAGTGATTTACACGATCTTTTTGTAATTTTTCAAAATCTTGTTGTGATCTTTGAAGTTCTTTTTGTAATTTTTCGAAATCCTGTTGCGATCTTTGACGTTCCTTTTGTAATTCTTCAACATCTTGTTGTGATTTTTGAAGTTCTTTTTGTAATTTTTCAAAATCTTGTCGTAGCTGTTCATTTACTTTTTTTAGCTGTGTCATTTGTTTACAGAATTCGATTGGATCGATTAATGTATCTAGTTTTGTATGAGATTTAAATTTATCAACAATTTTTCTTTTCACTGCGTCCAGATTTTCATATTGAACCTTGTCTGTTGTTTTCACATATTGTGATCGAACTTCGAATGATTCGCCACAGTTTTTAAAATTATCTAATTCCCCACTGCGATAGAGAAACAACATCGGTATAGTCAAATTATAACAATAATCAGCAAATCTCGGCAGATCTCCCAAGGCGCTCTGACGGCCGTTACTACCATTAACATAGAATATAACACCATGAGCATCCGATCGTCCTTGCAGTTCCTTTTGCCACTGACCTGGATCCTTACAGTTCATACCAATCATATCGATCAAATCAATTTGATATTGTTCGACAATGAACGACCCGATTTGTTCATCAGACACACGACAACCCTCTTTGCCAGCACTAGTCTCAAATTTCGTACCGGTTAGATCATTAATCAGAGTTGTTTTGCCAACCCCTTCTAGACCAATCAAAACCAGACGACGAACCTTTTCTGGATAATTGTCGTTTACTTTTCTTGCAGGTGATAACCCTTCTCCAGTCGTTGATGGCAATATAAACGGCCTTAGGTCAGTTGATGTAGAACAAGACATTCTAAACTACGACTAATTGCACAAGAGCGTGTTAAAGTCACTCTGAAAACAGATATGGATCATGCAGTTTCCACTGTTGATTAGAGCGGTTTTTCCTAAGCAAAAAAGACCTTTTTTGAATACCTGTTTTTCTACTTGAGAGCTGGGCAATTCTGACAAATGATTAAGCTCTTGAGTGTTTACATCGGTTCTTTACCAGGATATAAACCAATGTATAGCGCAAAGGTCAAAACCGATCTGATTCAAAAGAATATTTACTTGGGAGTAGAAAAACTATCGCCTGTCAAACTTCTTCAAACTCTTTAATACGCATATGTTCGAAACAAATGCCGTCGATTCTTTAGGTTTTTGGCCCTAGGAAAGTCGACCTTGGATCATGAACCTCGAACGATCTGGCTGATTCTTTAGTAAGTTGCGCACAAAGCAAAATTTTATCTTTTATTCTTGATATCCTGAAAATCGGTTTGGGGTGAAACCTCTGGAAAATCAGATATTTAAAAGTCTTTTTCTAGATATCCATAACATACTGTAAATAATTCTCTTTCTAGTACGACATCTTCCAACTTTACATGACGTTTTGCCATGGAAATAGAGGTTCTCCTCACAAGTTCTGTCCTTCGACAAAGATCGTAGATTAATAAAAATGAAATATCTATAAGATTTGATGCATTGTCAGTCTCAACTTATTATACGAACAGTGAATCTCTAGGAAGATTCTTATCTTTTTTATTTTCGTTCGAACATACGCTAGAAGGTCATTATAGCCGCTAAGATAAATCAGGTAGTTAGTGAATGATAAAATGTGTTGTTACTTATGTTGTTAACTATGTCATAAGGTTTTGTTGTGACAGAATATACGTATGAAATTATTTCAACGAAATATTTTATCACAACATTTATTAACAAAGAACAGACAAGAAGATTACAATACACGTTTGAGTATAGCTCACTATTTTGTTTGTCTATTATTACGAAATATTTCGAAGACGAAGAAAAAGACAATTATCACAAAGCAAATAAAACTTATTCCCTTGACTATAAAGTAAAGGGTCTTATCACTTAAGTAAGGCTCTTATCACACTTGAATGGATGAAATTGATAGGGAGTAGGTAGTCAACTATGGGGTGAGGATGAAATAGATTCTGTTGGTTGAAAACTTTATTTTTTTTTACTTAATTCTATTCATCGGAGGGGATAGTCTTGCAACCGTTAGATGCCCGTCAGTGTGTCTGTCCATTGAAACACCTAGTATTGGTGAGGATTATCAAATAGATAAGCGGCGTGACCACTAGATAGGCAGAGTGATAGATGCTGGTACATAGCAGCATAAAAAATTAGTTTTGCGGACGTACATACACACATTTGTGTACTGGCCTGTAGCGAACGCCGACCTAAAGGGAGGCGAGAGCGTTGTCTCTGACGTACAGGCCACGATCACAGTACCAGAATTAAATGAGCTAAGACGAAGCTGATTGGTCAAAAAGTTAACTCTGAATTAAATGCTGTTTCGGACATCATTTAACTTTAACTCTCCGGTCATAAATGAGCTCAATAACCAGTAATATGGTTCCGTTAAACAATGAAGACAGCGCCACTTCTTTGGGAAAACAAACATCTGACTCTCTGCTCAATTTTGTTGTTTGAGCTTAGAAAGTCAACTGTAGAGCGTAAATTCAAACCGACAGATCGAAATACAAAATCTTATTGGTGAATTAAAGGTTTAGATGTGAACGCTCTCGAAGTTAGCTTCGAGTTAACTCTGAAAAATTTGTAGTATTTTTTTAGAAGTTACATAAAACATTCAGCATAAAAGTCTTTTGGGAATATATAGTTCTTATTCCCTTTTTTGTATGAATATCCATGAGTAGACTCTCTTTTATATCTCTCTTTAATTTATGAGATTCTATAGCGAGTATTCCTGAATTCCAATTAGTTCTATGTCCACTTGCCCACCCGTGAATGGCAATCCTTAAGAAACCTTGCCCATAAAATGCTTGCTGATGTTCTTCTTTTCTTTTCTTCTCTCCTCTCGCCGTCTGCCCAATATAAGTATTAAAACAGCCACAACAGTCATACTTATAACCTTTTGTACATCAGTTGACTGATGATGTCTTTAGAATAAAGACGAAACGTCTCATTTTGAAATGGTCATTTCAACATGCAAAAAGGTGATTTTAATCTTGATTTCTGTTATAAAATTTTTCACCTTAAACAAAGAATCAATTGCTAAAGTTGTTCACAAATTTTCAATTCTGAACGTGCCAAAATTCGGAAATTCTGAAATTATCAAAAATTCTAAATGTTTTGAAATTAAGAGTGCAGTCACAGTGTGAAGTATCGAAATTCTGCTGAAATTCCTGGGATTGTTCTGAGAGTCTCCCGAAATTACAGAGATTCTCAAACTCTAATTCTGATTCTTCCAGACATTCTGAAATTCCTAAATTCCACACGTTATCAAATTCAAAAAGTAGTTACAGTGTGAAGTTCTGAAATTCTGTGGATATTCCTGAAATTCCTGCAACTCTCAAACTCTAGAAATTCGGAAATTCGTGATACTCTTCTCAAATTTGTGAAATTCTTCTGAAATTCCTGACATTTTTCTGCAATTTCCAAGATTCTGAAAGTGTAGAAATTCGACATTCAGAAATTATCAAAAATTCTAAACGTTTTGCAATTTAGAGTGCAGTCATAATGTGAACTTCTGAAGTTCTACTGGAATTCCTGACTATCTGGCATGTTCTGATATTCCTGCTATTCGTCTGAAATTTCTGAAATTGTGAAATTATCAAAAATTCTAAACATTTTGCAATGCAGATTGTCGTCGCAATGTGAAATTCTGACATTCTGCCGAAACTCAAAAACAAAAATATTCCCAAATTCAGAGTGAAGTCACAGTGTGAAGATCTGAAATTCTTCTGACATGCCTGCCATTTTTCTGGAATTTCTAACATTCTCAAAGTGTGGAAATTGTGAAATTATCAAAAATTATAAATATTTTGAAATGCATATTGTAGTCTCAAAGTGAAGGTCTGAAGTTCGTCATAAATTCCTCACGTTTATCCGGAATTTGTGAAATTCTGAAGTTTTGAAATTCTATATCACCATTATTTTGTTGACTTGTAGGTTTATTATTTTCATGACCAATACGATGACTATTTTCGATTTCGTCCATGGATAAAGGACAAGTCTGGATAAGTGGATTTTTCATCCCAAAGAATTTTCGAGAAAAAACTACATGGCTGTAATCAGCGTCGAAAACTGAACAAAATGGCCGGTTCAGTTTTTCCAAAAAACCACTTTCAATTTTTTCGAAAATTTTGAGGGCTGAGGTGGACCTCAGGAACATCGAAAAACATTTTCCCTCAGAAATGGATAAAAACACATCACTAGAATCAGAATTCAACGCTGATTCCAAATATGTCCTTGATTCTACTTAAAAGCGTCAAGGAAAATTGACCTCAAAAAATACAAAAAGGTTGCGGACTCTTGAAGGCTCGGTTTTCTGGATAACCAGTTTTTCAAGAACTCTAAAAAATAATCAAAAACCTTTTTTAATAAGTTACGATTGTAGCCCGCAAATTTCTGATTAAAACGAGACATCTACCACCTCTACGCGACCTTTCTTTGCAAAGTTATACAATTTACAAGAAAAGCCCTAAATATATTCATTGTCAGCTCACAGCTACAGAAATAAGAACAAATTAATTTAGGACTTTTCTTGTAAATTGTATAACTTTGCAAAGAAAGGTCGCGTAGAGGTGGTAGATGTCTCGTTTTAATCAAAAATTTGCGGGCTACAATCGTACCTTATTAAAAAAAGTTTTTGATTATTTTTTAGAGTTCTTGAAAAACTGGTTATCCAGAAAACCGAGCCTTCAAGAGTCCGCAACCTTTTTTTATTTTTTGAGGTCAGATTTGAAATCAGCGTAAAAGATTGAATCGATCTATGTGTGTCTCTCTTAATTGATGGAGACTTGGCTTTGGCTTAAAAATTGTAATGAAATGATGGATTAGTCTAATTTTGGTCGCTTTTTCAGTTTTGAGTCAAAAATTGATGTAAAAGTAATTATTTTAAAACTCATTTGACATGTTTTGGATAGAGTGAATAATTCTACACACTCCTGAGTATTTTTCGAGGTTTCAGACCTCACTTGAAAGCCAGTTGATGGTTCAAAACTGAAAGAGGTCAAAAATACCTCTTTTCAAAAATCATTGAGTTTTCATTTTCCTTGACGCTTTTAAGTAGAATCAAGGACATATTTGGAATCAGCGTTGAATTCTGATTCTAGTGATGTGTTTTTATCCATTTCTGAGGGAAAATGTTTTTCGATGTTCCTGAGGTCCACCTCAGCCCTCAAAATTTTCGAAAAAATTGAAAGTGGTTTTTTGGAAAAACTGAACCGGCCATTTTGTTCAGTTTTCGACGCTGATTACAGCCATGTAGTTTTTTCTCGAAAATTCTTTGGGATGAAAAATCCACTTATCCAGACTTGTCCTTTAATTGCAATTCTGTATTAATAAACTGGATTACTCTAGCTGTTGTATTCTCACGTTGACTTTCTTTAAGACCATAAAAACGCAGGCATCATGTACGATTATATAGTTCTATCTGTTTTCTTTTCTAATGCATCGGTTTGTCTTTCTAATGCACCCAGACGTTGACCAATTTCTTTTAAGACTCCTTGATACATAACATCAATAATATCTTTGGCTGAGCTTGATACATCACTATTGTTAGAACTGACTATGGCAGCCACTTGTGTTTGTAATTGTTGATCATTTTTTAACGTTTCAACAAGAACGTCTTTTAGACCACTAAATGTTAGTGGATGAACCACTGTACGTTGAGATTTTGACTGAATTTCCTGTGGCATTATAAAAATAAATTTAACCCAAAGAAAAAGAACACATATATAGACAAGAAATTATCAAATAAATACGTTAGTTCATATACAGTAACACAACAAATAGATATAGCTACAGAGTGTTATTACACGTGGTTAGAACATAAGATGACACGTTGCCTCAGAATGAAGAAAAGATATCTATCTAATTAAGACTTGCTATTTAATATCAGGTAAAGAGCTATTATTTAATGGAATCAGGTAGGTGACTGATACCGACAGAACGAGCTGAAATTTTCAGGCATAGATAGTTCACATTGAGATTAGATCATTATCAAGAAATTTTACGCTTTAAAATTCTTTTCTTTTACAGTTAAAGCGGTGGGTGGGTCTATTGCCACTTATAGAAGTGTCAACTAGAAGCTATTGCCACTTCCCGACCTGGCAGCAAGCAGCTATTGCCACTTACAAGAAGTGTCAATAAGGAGATATTGCCACTTCCAATAGAAAGTGCTCCTTATTGCCACTTTCTATTGGAAGTGGCAATAGCTCCTTACTGACACTTCTTGTAAGTGGCAATAGCTGCTTGCTGCCAGGTCGGGAAGTGGCAATAGCTTCTAGTTGAAACTTTCAGAAAGTGGCATTAGCTCCTTAGTGGCACTTCCGAACGTGGCAATAACATCTTATTGACACTTCTGTAAGTGGCAATAGCCATTCCGTAAAGTGTTTGGTGTCGCAAGTGGAGATCCTGCAGAAGGTAAATAAGACGAGCTTTTACAACAAACTCCGTTTTCTATCCTATGGCAAAACGTAAGACCCGTAAAATTTATGTCATAGATCCTGGACATGCTAGACTATGTTTTCTGTGAAAATTATAGTTAGAAATTATTTGTGCCACCCATATATGCTTCAAAGAATTTTCTAATTTATTTTTGCACTAATAAACTGGAAAAGTGAGTTTTTTGCCATTTGAATCAGTTTTTAATGTTGTATCTGAAAATATGATCAACATTTTGTGAAATGTTTTTTGTAAGACGAAACTGAAGAGCTGAGATTTTTGAAAAAGATCTTCAGAAAACCAAAAATATTGAAATCGGTTTTTCAGTTTATCAGAAGATCACTTCTGCCTTTAACACAACATCAAAGCTTCCAATTCAGTAATGTTATATATGCAAAACGAATTTCTTGTCTATGAACGATCTACAATATCATCTGCGCGAGCACGCAGACCGCAGATCCGACTACATGTTGAAACCATGGCAAAACACATACAAGGTATAGAACAACGTGAAAAAATACAAAATATTTTGTAGAGGCATGGTAAACTATTCGATACTACAAACCCATCAGTTGTTAATACCACACTGGCACATGCTATCGATACAGGAAACCATCGCCCATTAGACACACCACAATATAGACAATCACACAAAGATCAACAAAGAATATCAGAAGAGATAGACAAATCAATCAGACAACGTATAGCTGAGCTAGATGATACAAAAATCACTCTGAATATAGTGTTTTATATTCTTTTTATTGAAAGTTTTCGCAGGAGATTTAAGATGCGTCGCTCCATAAACATACCCTGAAACTTTGTCAGTTTGTAAAGGACATCTTCAAAGGTCTAGATATGCAATAATTCGTGAGTTCGAGCTGTTTTGGTGGAGCAGTGATATTTTCAAAAACTGAAAAACACGCTTTTTCAGCTATTTTGAAGGCAGGTAGGTAAAAGTGATTCGTACGGAACACGTTGCGCGAATGAAGCGCTCTAACATATATATTCGGAATCAGCACTGAATTGTGCGTCGCATGAAGTATAAGAAACCCTATTTGCAATGAAAAATGTTTTTTTGTCCAGCACATGGTGGAAAACCTTGGAAAATCTGAAGTTTTTGGCGTTTCTCTCCTTTCCTATGTACTTGCAGGTATGTCACAAGTATTTACCAAGTTACCTCGGTGAAGTACTTACCTAGCACTTATATTTGTTAAATTACTGCTAAGTACCTTTTTCACTTGCAAAAACCTATACCAATAACAATTGTGTGTTGAACAGTATAATCTATTGACTGAAACTGATCAGCATGGCCCTTTTCTACTATTCACCCGATAGCTAAAGCTCGGCTCATAGCGCCACATATTGTTATCCACAGTGAATAATAATAGATTGCCACAATCTAATCTTTGTAAATTGAATATTGAAACAAAAGTGCCTACGTTTGAATAATATAAAACCATTTTTATCAGAGTACAATAAATATAAATGAAAAACAAAAAATTCCATTCTCATATATCGTCTTACGTACATGTGGTAAAATATTCAGGTCAATCCGATGAAATTTTCCAGGAGGATCCAGCGGGAGATGCTGTAATTACAGTCCTGCGAGAGTTAAAAAATTAGCGATTTGATGAGTATTCACGGTAAAATTTTCTTTTCTTGTTCATTGGTAAAAGAAAGTTTCGTCTTTTGACTGAGATGTTCCGAACTTCAACACGACATAAGGCAGTGAAACGAGCTCATGTGGCAGACCTGGACTCGTTTCGCCACAACAAGCTCATCTTTACCCCAGAACAAACCGATGCTTCTCCACAAGTACTTTAGGTTTTTCCCCGACGAAACCGACGTTTCTCCACCAGAATTTCATGTTTTCTCGTGAACAAACCCATGTTCCTCCACAACAATAACATGCCTTCTCCAGAACAAAAAGACGATTCTCCACAAGAATATGTTTCTCTTCCAGAATTTCATGTTTTCTCGTGAACAAACCCATGTTCCTCTAGAAGAATTTCACAGTTATCCCCGAAGAAGCCGATGTTTCTCCAGAAGAATTTCATGTTTTCCAAAGAAAAAAGCGATGTTTCTGCACAAGAATTTCAAGTTTTGTCCTGAATAAGCTCATCTTGCTCCACAAGAATTTATCTTCTCTCCTGGGTAAACGGATGTGTCTCCATGAACTCCATGTTTTCCCCACAATAAACCGAAGTTTCTCGACCAGATTTTCATGTTTTCTCGTGGACAAACCGATGTTTCTCCGAAAGAATTCTATGTTTTCTCCAGATCAAACCGATGTTGCTCCACGAGAACTTCAGGTATTTCCGCGACGAAACCGATGTTTCGCCACAAGAATTTCATGTCTTCCCCAGAACAAAGCGATGTTTCTCCACCAGAATTTCACGTTTATAACCGAAGAAACCGATCTCTCCACAGGAACTTCAACGTTTTCCCCGACGAAACGGATGTTTCTCCTCAAGAACTTAATGTATTCCCTACAACAAATCGATGTTTCTCCAGAGGAATGGCCAGCATTTTCGTGCGTAAACCTATGTTCTTCCACCAGATCTTTATGCTTTCTCCAGAACAAACCCGTGTTTCTCCAGATGAACTTCATGTTTTCTCTAGAACAAGCCGATGCTTCTCCACAAGAATTTCATCTTCTCTCCTACACAAGCCGATGTTTTTCCAAAAGAACTTTATGTCTTTTCCCCAACGAAACCCATGTTCTCCGCAAGAATTTGATGTTTTGCACAGAACAAACCGATGTTTCATCTTTTCCCCAGAGGAAAGCCATCCTTCTCCGCAAGAAGTTGTTGCTTTTCCGCGAAGAAACCGATGTTGCTCCACAAGAATTTCATGCTTTCTATACAACAAACCGATGTTTCTACGCAGAACTTCTTGCTCTTCTCGAAGAAACCGATGTTTGTCCGCAGGAACTTCAGGCTTTTCTCCGACGAAACCGATGTTTCTCCACCAGAATTTCATGTTTTCCCGTGAACAAACCCGTGTTCCTCCACAAGAATAGCATGCTTTCTCGAGTTCAAACCGATATTTCTTCACTAGAATTTCACGTTTATAACGAGGAAACCGATGTTTCACCACCATATGAAAAAGAACATCTTTTGAACCGCACAACAAACGAGGGAACTCTGTATATCATTAAACTTCTATTCAAATGAAGGAGCTTTCGCCAAAGCTTCATCAAACCCCAAATTCCATTTGTATTTCTGTCATAGTCGCTCTGTTGTTTAATAGAATTCTTCCCTATGGGATCTGGCTGCTTTCTGATTGGTTCTGGTGAAAGCAATAGTGACAGAAGTTATATACTAATAGCGATTATAGAAAATAATCTTAGAAAATAATTTTTGGGCTGCAAATATGAAAATTAAACTCAGCGTGGCTCTATGCGTTGAAACAAATGTAAAAGAGCACTAGTTTAGATAAGTAATAGAAAGCACGTCTATAATGTTCAAACTGGCGTCAATATTAGAGTTAATTAAATTGTTTTTAACTTGGATTAATCAAAACAATAGTTTCTTCTTGCTAAGTGTTTAGACAAAGAAGCTGGTTCGAAAATGATAACTCGTTCGGTTATCAATTGTTGATTATTAGATCAGTTTGGTAAGTTTGACGCGAGGACCACTGCGCGGTTTTGTTGCGTTTTGGGACAACATTGTTGAAGCAGTAAAACATACCCGGCACAAAATCTGATAAGATATATCTTTTTATCGAGACTATTTCAAGAGATCTGTTTGGAAAATAATAAAACAGAAATTCCATTCAATTTATCTTTGAGTATTTCTGTTAGTAAAGAGCATGTGCCAAAAGTGAGTATTTTGCTGCTTTTACTATCAATGAAAGTCATGTAAAATACAGTATTTCTTACCTTTTCAAGAATAACTGCCCGTTTGCAGTACCATTTTTTCTTATATATTCCATTTTTGTGCAAATTAACAGCAAATACAAAAGGCAAGATTATTAACAAATGTTGGAAAAATACTTCTAGACGTTGTAACATACTGCAAGATTGTCTAAGTCCGATTTCAAAAACGATTACTGTTTTGAGTTTATGGTTTTCCCCTTTTGTATCTTTTTCTACAGCAAACTTTCTAAAATGATTTTCCACATTTGACAATCGAACTGAGTTGTGTTAGCACAACGAAAGATTCACTCTTTAGTGACTTTTAGTACTGGTCTATTGACGCAGGAATGAACAGTTATTTATTTTTTTGAAACTGCTCCAGCTTGTACTTCCTTTTCCAAATATCATTCTTTTTAATTTTCCAGGAAACATGTTCGATTCTTGGAAATTTCTGGTTCCAATCTGCCATTGAGGCTTGACAGTTCCCAAGCTTAGATGGAAAATATATTATTTGTCTATACAAGTCAATTATAAACAAGATGAACCATTGGATGAAAAAATGAAGAATTAGTTGTCTTTTATCGCACTAGTTTCATATTCAACACCATGTATGTCAGTTGACATCATGTACATCGGACTGCACTTCAACTTGATCCGGTATATATCTGATATGAAGGAAAGAGAACGATCACTAATTCTAAATAAGTACAAGCGAATAGTAACTAATAGCAACGTCGCTCCTACTGACTTTTGACGATCCACTGTAATCAGTACGTTAAGCACTATAATAGTCGATATCCCACTAGCATATGATCATCTACTATGGAAAGACAGCTTATGATACGAATGAACAAATAAAAAAACGAAGTCTTTACACACGAATTAGAAAGAAAATGAAAAGTAATCACCGTTCAGTTAGAAACTAACGGTTCAATCTGAAGAGCGAAAACAACACCGGGTACGAAAAAGAGACTAACGAGAGAAGACCCCTACGTGTCCAATCGTTTTTACCTTGAAAGCTAATTAATTAAAGGTAATATTTGATGTTGATCCCAAAGCTGATATTCATTTTTGCTGCTAGATGCTTTTACCATGGATCTGCAGATATCCGGTCTCTGGAGACTTGTCTTAGGTAAAGAGATTCTGAACTGCCTATTGTAGGGCATGTCGATTTACCTATAGGACAAAGTTTTCCGATTTACCAAATAGCTTAGATCGAGGTATGCAAGTTTTATGGATCAAAATACTGTTTCAAGTTATCATAGACTTATTAGTAAAACTTACGGTTAGATGAATAATACATTACTCGATGCAGAAATTTGTGCTCTACTCCAGAAACTAAAAGCTAAAATTCTATGACGAAGAATCATGGTTTAATCAATTCTTGAACAAGCCGCTTGAAATATAGTGATATGATTAGACACAAACAAAAATAAAATACAAATCTATACAGAAAGAAAAAATCCAATGGTTTAAGTGTTTATCTGTGGCTATTCAAAATTCAGATGTCATGATCGGTATGTTAAATAAAATCTCTCCTACAGCATTGTTTTTTTATCAATACATGCGTCCGTGTGGAACTAAAATCTTCACATGTTTTTTATATCAGATTTAACTAGGTTTAGCTGAAGAGGCAAATTTATACAATACAGTCGTATTCTTCCATTTACTTTCTAAAAACATGCGATATCACTGATCAACATGCGAAATCCTATCAAATGAAAAATGAAATGGCGGCAGTACATTTATTCGAGATACTCCAGAGGCACAAAATTGAAGTGCCCTACTTCTACTTGACAAAAAATAAGCAGCAACTTTGTCTGAAGTCGTATTGTTCAAAAGGCATATTTTTCTCATGTTCTATGGAACTGTGACTAATACTCAACCATCAGCTATGACGACGAACAGCATTTATCAGTGAAGTGCACATTATATGATTCTTCAAGGACATCAGCTACCATGAAAATTACGTCTTCTAATAGAATATCAAGTGCAACATGGGTGCAGTTCGAGTCACACGAATCTGAATCGATTCGTTGCCTATGATCATGAATTTATCGCACTTTTAAAAGCTCCTACATCTGAAAACAGGACGGATTCATTTGAAATTGAAAGGGTAACTTTTTCTGAAGAAAAAAAATATTATGATGCGAACTGAACATCTGTCGAATATTGAACAAATACCCAATAATCAATGGTGCACTTCGTATGTACCTATTTAGCTGTTTAAATGACACAATTCATAATTAAAATCTGCCTCGGATTATGCTGACAGATTTTTGACGGTATTTTCTTGACGAGACAACTACACATGTCATCTTTCGACAACAAACTTTGAACGTTAAAAGGCTGATTTTTCAGAGAAAAGCAATACAACCCGTTGTGAATCAGTCTTTTTATCTTTGACATGGTATCGCTCTCTAGCGCTTAGGCGATGCAGTTTATTTTCATTTTCTTTTATTTCCTTCTTCCTACTCATGCTAATAAAAAAGAGGAATTCTAATATAATATCCATGTAATTAATCTAAAAATTATCTTTAACCGAAAATCATTATTTTTCCTAGGTAGGAGCCCAATCAGATCAAGTATCGTCCACCAAAATGACTCGCCAGATAATCGGACGATGTATGATATTCTGGTCTTTCACCTTTTTAGTAGACCGATAAACTGATGATTGTCCGGCTCATCTTAGTCTGCAACGCCTATATTACTTTATGGTCCCTATCCTAATTCATCTAGGCGTGCATCTAGAATCGGATATCTAATCCAATACATCCATGAGTTCGATCTTTTCGTCCGATACACAAGCAGCAGCAGCATTTAAGATCTTCTTCATAGAGTACTTTTGCTTCGGTACAAATTTTTCATGACTTCTGATGATAATTTCACGCAAAATACAATGTGACAAAGTTATCGTTTTGATTGGCGACGTTTCTGCGATGTGTTGTCAATGTGCCATAGAAAATACAATACAGATCGAAAAGTCGGCATTAAAGCGAATGAGGTTATATTCTTAATGTTAAACAGCCTGTAACTCGGTCGTCCAAGATCATCGAAACGTCACCAACATCTCAGTTTGTGGAGAATTGAAGGGGCCATCCAATGATATTGTTGAGAAGCTTCTGAAACAAATTTTAAGGTCACTAGATTTTCTAGAAAACCGAGTTTTTCAGAAATCTCTATCTCAAGATCCCGAAGCCTAGTATAATGTTTCTTCATCGAAATATATAGAACTCGACGTGCTCTGTCATTTGATGCCAACTTCAAGGTTCTGCTTTAGGGAATGTGATCAGCAGACGTTCTACAAGTTAGGCCAAATCCGCCAGAAAATGCATTTTTCCGCTGCGAGGGTAAAATGGCTATAACGTTTTTTCTAACAAGGCTAAAGACTTGCGGTTTTCACCGTTCGGTTCAGCTTGCTGAGCTCTATAATATGAGGCAAGTCTCGTCACTAACGTCGAAGGTCGATGTAAATGATGGTAGGTTTTATATGGATCAAGCGTATCCGTCGATGCCAAAAACATCACTCTGCAGTTGTAATATCCAAAAACGTGAGCATTTGCGCTTTCAACTAGAAATTAATGACCAGTCATTTTGTGGAGTTTTGAAAGAGCTTTCTTTCGATATATAATGTAGACCGCAACCTGGGTCCTTTCATGGTGAAAAAGTTGAAATAATATCGTGGACTATGCTGAAAAGGTCATTTGTAACAGTAATATTCCAAAAATGTGGGTGCTCGCAGTGTACATAACAATTGAGCAATAGATAGTTCTGTTCGCCTTTTGAAGCTGCATCAAATGGTATATAAAACTTACCTTCAAACTTGTTGTATTCTGAGAAAAGTACGAAAAACACATCGGAATGGGTTCGCGGAGCTATTGGTCAAAGCTGATCGATTTTTCTCACAGATATGAGGTCTGAAGAGAAACCAAGGGTCTAGAACCCCATAAAATCATATGCTCTTTCATTCTAGATACCTTTCGAGAAGATCTGAAATGGGGCCGATTCTCGTTCTTATTGTACCCCGTCCTTTCTAACAATCTTTTACTTGTTAAATTTTAGAAGAACGACTATCAATAGAAGAAGAAGCATATGATGAAGACTGTAAAAAATATTATCGTGTTGTAGGAAAACCATTAATACCAATTTGTAGTGATAATAATATTGAATTACCATCATCAAGACAAATAAAATTTGGTATTGATCAGATGACAAATTAAATGGTGACTGGAATCGCATATATTATAAAGGTCATACATATTGGAGTAGTGAATTGAATGATGGTAAAGATCGTGGTGGTAAACCATATTATTGCCCTGTTGGATGGAAAAGATACTCGTTTTATATTACTGAAACACCACAAGACTTTTATCAGAAATTTAAAGGATGGTGTATATGTTATCACGGTATAAAATTTCAATATGGTTTAACTATTTTATTAAGTGGATTAAAACCTGCAAATCAGGCAGCACATGGTGCTGGAGTATATTTTAGTCCCTGCATTAATTATGCATATCATCCAAGATATTCTGATGTCCAACAAATGCCATCGGAATATCAAAAGGATTTTTCCAAATCTGGTAGATATTTGCAATTTGTATTAGAATGCCGTGTTCATCCAGGCAATATTAAAAAAATGGCAAAGGAAACATTATCGGCTAACAGTACTACTGTCGATCCTAATATAAATAATAGTGTTATTGAATGGGTTGTTGATCATGGCGGTAAACAAATTGTGAACTTTGAGATTCGGGCTCTCCTATTGTTTGTACAGGATTAATGATGCGTGTTACAAATAATCATCCTTATTTATTATCTGAATCACAATGGTGGTATACATCACATTTATGTAATCAAAATACATGTTGTTGTTTAAATAATGATGACATTAAATAAAGTTTATAACTAATATGGCAGTTCAGCTATTTTTTGTTTCTTATAATGGCAGCTCCATTAAAATACATGACACTTTTTCTTGTCATTCGAAAAACAGTTTTGGTTGTTATCCGAAGTAAAAAGGCGACATAGAATATTAGAATAAGAAATGTTCAGAAAGGGCAGGGTTACAACGGATGAAAGTCTGGAATGTCAGAGACAAACTTTTTATATACTTTTGCTTGGCGTAAATATGTGCAGGCCTTTGCTAACGTCCATTTTGTCTGATATCTGATTTGCGAAGGCAGAAAACTCGGATTATCCAGTTATTAGTCGACTACCAAATGATTGTTTTCATGCCACGACACAGCCGTTCTACCACGTATGAACTCTAAAAGTGGGACAGAGCTTCATTAGATCGTGCGAGAAAGCTCTATTATCGACATTCTAAGGTTACCGAGGTTATTATACAAAAAATTTCAATAGGTATTAATTTAAGAGCGAGCATAGAGATGTGAAAAAATCGAACTCTCCTGTATTGTCTACTTAACTGGTGAAGGAATGAAAAAGTCGCCGGCCGCATTTTCTCTCATTCTATTAATAGTCATGTAGCATAGGCGTAGTTTATCATACAATAAATCATCATCATCATTAGAAAAAATCATACAAAAGTTCTAAAAAGGCTGAGTTGCTGTCGTCCATTCATGAAGACATTAGGGTAAACATTGTGTAGAAATATGAATAGAACGAAAGAAAATACGTCTTTTTTGTTCTTATACTATTTAAAACATAGAATATTCACTTTAGACTACTGACTTCTCCTTTCATGATTAAGGTACGTATGAAGATTGCTTCGTTCGAATTGAATAATTGTAGAAAATTCAATTATTTATCACATCTCTTTGCTAGATCTTAAATTATTGATAAAGGAAACATTTCAGGGTATGTTGTGATGTGTCTAAAACTGATCTGAACACTTTACAGAGTATTTTCTAAATGGCTGTTAATAGTCATAAGCTGTCTCACAATGATTGATAGTTAAAGAAATGTGCATAGTTTGTGATCCTTTTTCAATACATCAGTTATGAGTCATGATAAGTAATACTTTCATCCACAATTCATGTAGTCTGTTGAAACTAGAAAATATTGTTTGAGATAAAGCACTAGACTTATATTTTTTATAGAGTATAGCTTTGAACTGGCAATATGAAAGATCCTAAAAATATTTTTCTATTAGATGAAACAACTATCAAAAAACATCAGCTGTAATTCTAGAACTATATGTGAGACAAATTTCAAGTTTAAATGAATTAAAGGAATAGAACTAAGGCCAATCGCAATGAGTATTGGGAGGAGGGGACCCTTCCTCGAAGGGACCCTAGAATCTTAGTAAGACTTCAGCCATTGTCCATTTCGATTGCGTTTCTGGTCCTTATATACACAAGTACGAACATCACAAACATTTTATGTAGAAAAATTGCCCGGACGAAAATTTATTTAAAAAAAATTCATTTAAGTTGAAAGGACAATCGAAATTCAAAATCAGACAAAATATTCATTCCTGCAGGTTGTCTTCTGGAGTTTTTGAATTCTCTATATAATCGAAAAATCTCTAAGGTAAGTATTTCATTGTCATAGATCTTACTCTAGTTGATCGTTTATCATGACTTCATTGATGGTACAAACAGATGAATAAAGAACTAGATACGTTTTTGTATGACGAAAGTTAAGGCATTGAATACTCAAAAAAAGTATCGAGAGTCAAGTGTACCTTTGTCAATTTTATTGTAAACGAACATAACCAGTGCTCTCGTCTAAATGACAGTTATTCTAACGATATAAAGAATGTAAAGGTTCGTGGATGTTATTCGACTGGTTGACTCATCACTTTTTTCTGAATATTCTATTTCTGATTAAAAAATCAATTTGTTTTATCAAAATATAAGGGTGTCTAACAACTGTAAAAGAATGGGTTTGAAGGAGATTCGTTTGCAGTTGTTATGAGTTGTTTGTCAAGATGATCTACTTCGATTTTTGGAGATTACTTTTAATCTAGCATATAATGGTATTCTTCGTCTAGGAAATATCAACATTAGAATCAAGTCTACCAAATGAAATGTATGATTTTATTTTTTGTCTATTTGAAAGCTATTGATATTATTTATTCATTTTTCAATTTCAATGATCGTTTTAATAATCTTATTTATCCATTTTTATGCACAATAGATTTATCCAATGTCGATGAATGTGCGTTGAACAAGTATTGTCGAACAATTTTACCAAAAATTCATCATTATATCAAAGCAATTAAAGTTGATGATGAAAATATTGACTCTGGTTTCCCATTATGGTTATATTCTAAAATATATCCGAATCTTGAATCACTTTTTATAACGAAAATTGAAAAGGATGGTAAATATTTATCATATTTAAAACTGTTTAAACAATTACTTAATTTAAAACTCTATTTTGGTATCGAACACAAACATTATTTTTTGATAATGTTTACGTACTCATCAATACTCAAATCATTCAACTATGTTTTTCTATTAAAAAGTTAACAATAAAAGTACGTTGTTTCGATAATGTGTATGTTCTGTTAAACAATTTACCTTCAATCGAATCTGTGAATATTGATATACCGAATATCAATAGACGAAGAGGGCAGGAGCCACAACAACAAAATGACGTCCAATTTGATTACGATAAAAATATTCCTTCGACATTATCAAAATTAAAACATTTTGTATTCTACGCTATGTTTACTGCTAATTATGATTATTTAGAATTGTTATTATCTCAGTGTTGCTTTAATCTAGAATACTTATCATTGAATTTATATATTGATCAATTTGTTGATGGTGAACGTTTAGAAAAAAAGTTATTATCAAAACTAACAAAATTGAAAGTATTTCATTTTTGTCTTCGTATTCCAGTTGTCGGTAACACATTGAATATAGACGATTATATCCAAACATACAAATCGTCTTATTGGATTAATAATAATCATTCGATTTTATGTTTTAATCAACCACTGCGTAGTCGATATTATTGTGTATTTTCATTACCCTTTATGTTTAATAAATTCTGTTACGTTTCAAATGATCTAGTTAATTATCGATCAAATGACAACAATGATATTTTGTTATACAGTAAACGAAACAAAGCGAAACAAATTACTTTATATGATAATACAGTTCCGTATAGATTAGAATTATTTCAGATTATCCAAAAAGCATTTCCAAGAGCAACAGACCTAGTATTTCTTACACCTCATATTCCTTGTTTAAGTGATAATTTACTGAATAATGAATTCATGATGGAAAACATCGTCACTCTGATATTGCTTTTCGAGCAAGTAAAATTTAAACATTTCAGACGACTATTATTAATGACACCAAACATTCAACAGTTATACATACTACAGAGTTTAGTATTCGATATATTGAGAAATTCAGAAGACTCTTCTTTTGAACAAGTACAATCCACATGCAATCGTATCAGACGTGTCTATATTGCCAGACGCTCATTCCAACACGATGTTTCAAACGATAATGGTATAAAACTGTTATTTCCAAATGCTGAACCTTCAGTATTGCGCTAAACATTCAATTCGGCCATTTACTTTAATATTAATAAGTTTCTACATGCCGAAATTTTCATTTCTTTGTTCGCCCTACAAGAGACGATAGATAAACTTTCTGTTAAACAGTATCAAGACTCGCGAATTTTATTTTATTATGTCGATCGACATTATGGATTTGTTCAGGGTTTTTTCTTTTTGTTGTTGTTGTTTACCCTAGTGACTGTACTTGATACAAGTACTTGATTACTTGAGGAGTACTTGGGAAGTACGTGAGCAAGAACTTGTCAATCATCGTTACTTGACTTGCTTCAGCCAAGTACTTGAACAAGTCACTCACCCTTTTCTTTTGCGTTGACCACTGGTACATAAACACCACAATATTAATTGTTATACACTTATAAAATAAACTTATATATTTCTACTCAGTTGAACAAACTTAGTAGCCGTGCATGTATTTGCTCTACAAAAGTATAGCTCCAGAATATGTGTAAAATACAAAATCAAAATCAAATAGAACAAGTACTTGACTGAACTTTTTCAAGTAAATTTATCGGCATTATGTCAGCTAAGTACTTACATTTTACTTGTCAAGTATTTTCTCAAGTACTTGACAAGTAAGCTTACTTGAAAAAGTCCACAAGTAGTCATCGTTCTGAAAGCGGGAGATAGCTCTCTTTGTACTGAATGTGGACCATTTCACGTGCTTCGTTTAAACAAAACTGCAGATCAGCCGCGATGAGTTCAATACGTCGAAGAAAAATGTGTCTGGGACTTCGAAATTTTTACTATATTTCTAGTTATCCGACGCCATTCTATTCTTTTGACAAAATTGCGAAATGAATTTGTCTAGATATGTACTAATTAGTGAATTTTATTTCAGACACATGCATGTAATGTGCCTTGGGGCAATTATGGTGAGGTCCTCAAAATTTCGTCGTACACTGTAAGGTTGGAAATTATTTATGGAAAATGCTCGGCGAATTTCGAAGAGTACCTATGGGAATTCCTCGAGGATTTTCTAGTTTATAGAAAATCGAATTTCCATCAATCTAAAAATCGTCGTTGAATTTCCATAAATAATTCCCAGGAAATTAGAAATTCCGTTTTGGTTTTCTATAAACCGGCATAGGCAGACCTGTGATCTAAAGTAGAAACTGTCAAAGCAGATTTAAGTGGAATATGAGTGACTCTTATACCTGCACTCATTGCAAAACAAAAAGATGAATAAGTATTTAGTCTAGAAATTCCTGGACGAATTTCCACTTTCTAGAAAATCACCCAGGATTTTCTAGTTTATAGAAAATTATCTAGTTTGTAGAAAATCAACATTTCAGGGTAAAGGAAAAATATTTCAATTCATTAAAAAACACGAAAAAAAATCAAAATTAATTTTAGTCATTTGAATTGAAAAAGTCTCATATTAAATCGGTTCAACTAACGTCTAGCTTTGAATTAGTTGAAATTAATTGAAAATGGTTCAAACTCATCTGAAATTTCAATTAATATGAATTACCGCTTTTCCAGTGAAAAATTCTGCCCGTACTTCTTAGTTTTCTCTGCGCTTCTGCGACATTTCGAAGAGAAATAAAAGACAAAATACAAAAGATGTATACGGAGAGAAAATCCTTCAGTGTTTTGGCAAGATTTGACACCTGAAAGTAAATTGCACGTAGCGTCGCCATTTTTCAACTTCAAAAACCCGAAAACGGGCCATTTTACCCAGAATTTCAGAAAATATTTGTTTTTGAAAATTATTCGCTAAGTCCATAAGTCGCAGAAGTTTCTGGAAAAATAGGATGTTTTCTGGAAAATAGGACCGCTTTCAGAACGTAAAACTCGTATCGTTTTAGGGTCTTAAATAGATAGTTTTGTAAGCGTTTTCTTACCATTTACTGGCCGTTTATTGATCGTTAACGGGCCGTTTTTTTCTCGTTTTGACAACGCTAACGAACCGTATTTTTGACTTCGGCTATTATATTAAAGAAGTTAACAAATTTTTCTGTGATTTATGTGTCGAATCTGCTCTTTCTCACCAATCGACCTAATCTACGCACTAACACTATACACATTATCTAACAGCACTATAATTTCTTTTTCTTACTTGATAACATCGACATTCGAACATCAGAAGTTGTTTTTGCCAGTCTGTCTCTGCAGGAAAAAGGATGCAGTTCTACTGGAGAAACATTGAGTGAATCGGGTAGAAAGATGAAGTTCCGCAGAAGAAACATCGAGTATTTTACCTGTCAAAGGATGGAGTTCTACTGGAGAAACATGGAGTTTTTCCGGAAGAAACATGCAGTTCTACTATAAGAACACGGAGTTTTTCACCAAAAAAAAAAACTCGACTACAGAAAGATCGATTTAGTCGGGTAGAAGGATCCAGTTCTCCTGGAGACACACCCAGCATTCCAGAAAAGAGCGTGAAGTTCTGCAGGAGAAACATGGCGTTTTTCGGGTGGAAAGCTACAGTTCTACTAAAAAAACATCCAGTTCTTCAACAAAAAGGATGAAGTTTTACTGCAGAAACATCGAGTTTTTCGTCAAAGAAGATGCAGTTCTACTGGAGAAACATTGAGCTTTCCATCAAAGCAGATGGAGTTCTGCTAGACAGACATCGACGTTTCCATCAGAAAGGGTGCATTTCTACTGGCGAAACATCGAGTATTCCGAGGGCTGTCAGAATATCAGTACGCAGTGTATTCTCTGGGCTTGCTGGGCTTGCTGGGTTTGCTGGGCTTGCTGGGCTTGGTGTATTCTCATCGAGAATACACAAATATCTAATATTCGAAAAATGTGCTCGGCTTTCTGGGCTTGGTGTATTCTGGTATATTGTAGACCAAAACAGTTATCTGTATCTTTC
>CAJNOQ010002345.1:0-24812 GCA_905250885.1 Didymodactylos carnosus | reverse complement strand
ACAAAATGTGATAGCATGTCAAGCTCGAAACTATTCTAATTAATCTGTATTAATCAAAGAAAAAACGAGAAAAACCGTGACGCTGTGACAAAAAACGGTCAAAAATGTCACAGCGTCACGGTTTTTCTCGTTTTTCTTTGATTAATACAGATTAATTAGAATAGTTTCGAGCTTGACATGCTATCACATTTTGTAGAGGAAACAATCTTCTACCAAGTGGTATACTTGTTCAATTTTTGCCAGCTCGTCTTCACTCTTTTAGACACACTTTTTATACAGCTCCACAATCGATTTTTTGGGCTGGTTATACAACAGCTGCATTTTCATGACGAATCAATGTTCAGAGCCGAGACATCTTTCATTTTATAGAGAAATGTTTAATCTACTTAATTATCTAGTTGCCATTTTAGATTAGTTTGTAGCTTTATTGCAATAACTTTTTGAAAAAGCGCAAAAAGTGAAGGCCGTTAGCTGGACAAGCCGTTTAGACAGCGATGGATCCTGATTCATAAACATCCACACGCAACCCTAACATAATGACGGGGTAGAAAAAAAGTTCGACTTTATTATAATATTATAATCTTGTGAGATCTTGTTTCAAGATTTGTAGACCTACAACATTTCTGTCTCAAGTAAGAGCAGACAAATCCAAACAGTATCTTTTCTCAACGACAAAAATAGTACGTTTAAGAATAATCGTCATATTGAAAGTACTCATAGAATTGAGTTTTAGGATACAAAAGCACTCTAGACAGAGCACTAACGTATATGAAATACTAAAGTGCATAGTACAATCATTTTTATAGAAATTTTACCGTCTATATTCTTCTCTAACTAAGATATAGAATTCACATGCATTTATCACAGTTTATCTCTCAATCTCATTGAACTATATTACTATTATGCATAGATTGAAAACAATAAAAAATATTTTCTCTGTATCTAGATCAACGCTACAGAAGAGGATGGGGAAGTGGTAAAAGGAATGCAAGGTGGATACTGTAGTTTAATAAACACAAACAAACAACGACAACATTAATAATATATCTCAAAAAGAAACAGAAAAAACGTTATTTTGTGACCAAATTATATTATGCAGATAATCCTCTTTTTTGTTTCTATTGTGAAACTATGGTTAAAATCGGAAATTAATGATAGTAAAATCCATATCTCGAACTATAATTCTTTTTATAAGGATCAATTAAATCAAAAAGATGGTAACTGTGTTTAGTTTACGTGAGCACTAATCTTGTCTCCATTAGGCTTTTACATTTACAGAAAATGACTTAGAAGCAATTTTAAATTGTTTTTTTAAATTATCTGAGCATCAAATTTTTTTCTAGTGGCCGTCTTTTATCCAGAATCAAATAATACACCCACCACTGAAGAGTTTTTCGATTTCTTACCTGACTCGCATACAAACGTAATCATTTCCTTAATCTTTCGAAATGATCGAGTCATCGAGATTTTATTTGATACCCGTCTAAATTTTTGAAGAAAAGCGACCTCTTCCATATTCTAGTAACTATTCAAAGTATTTTAACCGTTCTGTCCGAGCAACATCTCATTTGAAAAAGCAAAATAGCCAGAATAAAATTAACTAATTTAAGTTCAAAGACATAGATTGAAGCGAGAAAAATTTTAACTATTACAAATTTTGATTTTCAAAACTGTTTGTTTTTCTTCATGCAAATCAAGTTTTTAAAGTATCAAAAAAGAGAAAACTTTGACTAGTTCGTAGTACTTTCAGTTCTATATGGAACAGACACAAAAATGTTGAAATAAACGTTTCATAACATGATTAAATTGGTCTTATAGGGATGCCACCTGTGTTCATTCTTTTTAAAGCAATTTCAATATATTCAGTATCTTTAGTGTCGAACGTGAGACAGACTGATGTCGGTACCACGTTTACGTTCGTAGTAAACTAACTAGCAAGAGTCTCCTGTGTAGTGGTGGCGCCAGGGGTGGGCTAGGGTGGGCTGAGCCCACCCGAAAGGAAGTTAAGCCCACCCTGAAAATTGTTTTCAGTGCTGAAACTTTTTCAGTGTTCCCAAAATGGGTGGGCTAGCCCACCCCAGAGCAAAATCCTGGCGCCGCCACTACTCCTGTGTGCATACATTTGTGAAGTTCATCGTGATCATTTACTCGAGTATTTTACACCAAAAAAAAGTAAAGAAATCTACAATGTTACTAAAATATTATAAACAGTTTATAACACATCAATCACCGACAGAAAAATAAAGTTCATGCAGAGTCGCGGAAAAATGTTTTGTTTTCTATTCAGCACACTTGATAATCCAGAAGATTTTCTATTTTTAGCAAGACGTATTGTAAAAAGTTTAGCAACATTTTTCGAATAAAATGGTGAAAAAAAAGCTTCCGTGGGAGAATAATAATTTCCATGGGAAAATAATATTAGTTTCAAAATTTTTTCCTTTATGCTTTTAAACGCATCATTTATCTTTTTTTGCGAATAAATGTTTAGAAATGACTGTTTTTCAAACTAAATTGGTTACAATTAAGTTGTCATATATGACAACTCGACCTGTTTTATAAAACAGGTCATTAAAATTGACGTGAGTCACAGTTACCTTGATCATATTACCAACAGAATTAAAATTATTCTAGACTAACGAGCATGCATTCAAATGACGATTCAATTAAATTTACTTTAATAATGATTTATGTTGCCACATGATTCAGACATCAGACTTTTGTACAAATGACGACATAAAAGTAAAAAGGATACAATACAGATTAATAATACTTTCATTTTATTTTGTTTTTTGATTGTAGAATAGAACAAGACGATGATAGTAGACGATATGACTCAACACTTTTCTTTTTACAATGTGCTTCTACTTTATCTTTCTCTATTTTTTTTCATAGTAAAATAGAAGAAAAGTGTTGAATCATATCATCTATTATCATCGTCTTGTTCTATTCTACAATTAAAATACAAAATAAAATAGAAGCACATTGTAAAAAGAAATTGAAATTGTATTTGAACACTAAAAAACACAATTTTAAATCTTCTTTCTTCAACTAACTCTGCTCTATACTATTAATTTTTATTTACAATGGTCATCGTCTTGAAAATTATGCCATTGTATAAATATCTAGGAATATGGATTGACAATAAATTAAGTTTTTCACGTCACATGTAAAAAATTAAATTAAAATGCATGAACAAGTGCGTAGTAGCTTCACGTATTCTCTAAAATATTTTCGTATCGTACAGAACCAAAAAAGGGTATTTCCTTCCATTCCAGGATACTCTTTTTGGAATCTCTGAGTAACAAATGCAGATACCCTCTGTTTATTGGTTCTGTGGAATGACGAACGCTCTCAAAGAAATCTCACAAAACTAACAAGAGTACACTGAAATACCAAAATGGCATTGTAAAATACGGTTAAGGGTATTTCTAATTCCGTAGAGCCAGAAAAAAGAAGGTATCTACATTTGTTACTCAGAGATTCCAAAAAGGGTATCCTGGCATAGAAATATCCGTTTTGGGTTCTTTTTTTCTATAGAGAACAGGGTTATTTTATTACTGTATTAAACATATATTCTCACCCACATTCGTTATTCAAGTATATTAACACCTCTGCATTCTGCCATAAGCTGTCACGAATTTGACTCTATTCAATTTCAATTATTAAAGATACGTATTTACTTTCTATTTATATCACTAAAATCCACGCTAAATATCTTATAATACTCTCATTAGAAATATTTCCCTTACATGTAATGTTTCTTAAATTCGTTTTTCCCTTACAATTTCTTCCGCATGTCGTGTCGGTTTTATCCTTTTTTGAAAAACGTAAAGTCTTTCAACAGTATCTGATCAGATCCACAATTTTTCTTGCTCGCTCACATGGTTTTAATTTAACAAATGATCTTGGTAAATATTCGAAAAACAGAATGTATATACATATCCAGAATTAAGGTTTTACTGTGTCCTCCATAAGTGTATGGATTCGTGGTCTAATAACTTCCTCCTTTCACTATTTATTAAACGTAAAAAGAAAGTACGTTGTTGTCTTTTTAAGAAAAAATCATTAATATTTAGTTCTTACTTCTTTGTACGCTCCTGGATATATAATAAACAGTTACTACTATCAGAATTTCATTCAGTTATGAAATCATTCAAAAAAGAAAAATTTTCTCTTCAGAAAAAAAGAAACGAAAAAAAATGTATGCGTGTCAAAAGTCAGTCTAACATGTTTTCTATTAAAAATATACATAATATTTTATCTTTTGAATACACGGTATAACACACAAACAAATAACGTCATTGTCCATTTTCTATTTATTAAACGTTGTTATAGCACACACATACACGTTAATTCATAAATATCTATCAATCATGGCTAATCTGGGCGAAAAAGATATTGAATTTCTTACACCATCATTACTACAGCAGTTTCATCCATGTGAAATGATAGGTGAATACTTACGTTACTTTTAACATTTAATACCGTTTTGTACATTCAATAGCTCAAACTTATAAACTATTAAACTGGCTTCCTAACAATCTTTTTTGCACATTATATTTCCTAGTTTGTACTCAGTATAAGTAAGTCAAAAAGTTTAAAAATTCTGTTCGGCTAAAACAGATTGCTGATTCGGCTACGATCTACGAATGTGGATATTCGTACAATAACATATGGATCAGAGTATCACAAAAAAAAACTCCACCATCGTTTCGATATTCGAATCAGCAGTCTACTTTGATCGCATGCACGTTTTCTATACTATTAATGTCAGAATCGCCTGTCAAGCAAATGTTTCGACGTAAATACTTTTTCATTTAGTGATGCTCAACATTACAGAAATAGCATAAAATGATCTCGAGATCACGGTTTTTTTATAGTGTAAAGGTTTAATTTCTTTCTTATCATGTGCACTTTATCTGACCATATATCTTTAGATGCAATTAATCTTGATAACGAAAGTTTCAGTGAAGAAAAGTCAACAGTTTTGGTACCAAAAAGCAAAATATTACCCGAAGATAAAAGTGTGGTTAAAGATGTTGAAGTAAATTTGTCAACAATAGTGGCTGATGTTGTAAAATCAATGAATACAAACGTTGAGATGGTGAGTGAGAAAAGTAGTATACCACAGATACCAATAGCGCAAAGTGTGACTGAAATAAAGCAACAACCATCATCAATATTAATGAATTCAACTATTAGAAATGATGAACAACTCGATTTGTTGATGAAAACGAGTTTAACAGAGCAACAGCAACCATCATTAATACCTCTTTCAAAACGTGTCGGTTCAGCATCACATATTCCTCATAGGATGGATGATGATCTTGATATTACTACAATCATCAATAAGTCGAAAAACCAAACAATGAGTCTAATGTCATCAATCTCACCAAATAATACTTACAGTTTAGTTGGTACAGCTAACAACGTATTAGACTTGATAAGAGAAGAAAAAACGAAAAAAGTAACTTATGTCAATCCGCATAATAATGATATTACAGAATTAATAAAAAATCAACAAAATCAAACAAATTTAGTTGAACATGCTGAAAATGAACGAAAAGAATTTTTGAATGCAATAAATACAATTAATTATTACTATTAATTGATGATATTTGCTGAAATCAGCTATGCTAAATAACATTCTTCATTTAATTAAGAATTTTCTTTTAAAACAACATATAACATTTTATCATTGTATAATGTGACCTTCTCGTCTCTTTTTTTGCCTAAATATTGTAAATAAAGTTTCGTAAGATGGAAACAAAAGTCTATTGAAATTAAATGATGACGTGCTTCTGCTTATAATAAAACCGAAAAGAAGCTTCTCTCTTTTTGCTTCAGCTAACACTTTTCAGTTTAAAAAGTATCATGAATGTGCAGTTAATGATTCAACGAATAGGATTGATTATTTCTGTTGTTTTGCTATGTTAAGAGTGACTTGACTTACTTCTCACAGCTGCTTCACTTCAAACAACTATTGTCTTGTCTTTTACTTTAGAAATAAATCAGCTGCGTAAGTTTTTCTCTTTAACAACAGTCTAGAAATATCGACCACACTGGTACATCGACTCTTCCACGAACAACTTTTCCCCGAATTTCCGCAAATTCAACCTTCCGTGAATGAAATTCTTTTCACACCCACTCTCACACTGCTTACTGCCATCACATTTCAATTCGCGGAAGAGTCATGTCACGGGTCACACTGCTTGTCCAATGCTAGGAAAACAAAATACAATAGATTCAACTCGCAGCGCAACTATATAAAGTATTCATCCTTACGATCTTTTTTATTTTTGGAGATGTCAATCCATATACGACATTTTGTAAAAAAAATGAGACAAATAAGCAGCAAGACAAAAATGCACGAAAAAACATTCTAAGGCAGCATGAATTGATAAAAAATGAAATGAAAGAACTAAAGCATAAGGCACAGAAAAAAACCGTAAAAAAAACGTTCTTTCTCCTTTCTGAAAAAAATAAATACATTTAAAAAAAGACGCATCGTCCGATTGTCAGGGTAAGATTTGAAAATAAAACCGATAGAGGAACAACAAGTAATTATGAACTAAAAAATCTCTTCTTGTCATACGAAAAAGATATTCGAAGCGTACAATCGTGGGAGTAGCGGTAACTAGAAAAACATGACAATCAATAAATAGTAGCGATAGAAAGAAAAGTACAAATTTGTAACACAAAATCAATAGTTTATGATTGCAGTCTGCTGTTTCGACGAATTGTTGGTTGTTGAGGAGCCGGCAATGGTGGATATTGATCGTTCGTTGAACCAATTAAACAAAAGTCATCCTCATCAAACTAAAAACAAGAGCATGTGATCGAATTTCTCTCAAATCTAAGAGAATTTATTACTTACACTTTGTCCACTTGATTGCGATAACGATGACAATTGACTACTTCCATTACGTTTTTGCAAATGAAACGTTGAATCAAACGATTTGACAACATCATCCAAATCTCTATCGCGAGTACGGCAAACATCATAGTTTTCTTCTGATATTCGAATAGAAAATAAATCTGGTTCATCTTCTAGTAAAACAAACGAAATTAAACACTTGGATAATATACGTCATACCACGCACAAGAAGTTAGTTACTCACCACTTCGTATGCACGTATGAAGGAAAGGCTATACCTATTGTTCTGTCGACTACATGTATCTTTGCTAGTGAAGTCCCTCTTACTCTTCTATATTGTGGCTGCTTGCCTTTTAAGTGACTTTTTCGTTGTCCACAACGAAATTAGTTCAACATACTTTGATTTGTACGTGCAGTTGTGTTTGTGCCCGTAAATGGTAGTTTGCAACTCAAATCCTGTAATGAAAGCAAAGTCAGATGATTATTAGACAAGAAAACTAGCATTTTGTTCCAGCTTACCGTTGTTTGTAATGGTCGACGCTGATCGGTTGGAAAACTATAAAAAGAACATAATGGAATGAAAGATAATCGAGGAAAGATGCAGACATACTTTTGTGGCTGATGTGTTTGTGTTGATGAATATAAATTGTCCGTCAAAAATTGATTCCTTGGGCCATTTTGAGTAAGCGTACCTACAAAAGCAAAGAGACATTTTCCTTTTAGATTGGCGAGAAGCGCGGTTGCTCAGAAATTGCTACTACTGTTTTCTCTTTCTCCCTCTCTTTGATCTGATACCTCTAATAAGAGAAACCCTTTTATTTACCGGTCGAGCGGATATAAACTTCATTTGACATATTTGTTGGATTAATTCGACCAAATAATTCTGACGGTGGCAGCGGTGAATACTATAAAAGAACAGTGAAAGATTGCTAGATTACTGTGTGGTTTTTGAACTGAGAAAAGATATCTACTCTTGTATCGTTCAACTGTTCGTTGATTCTTGACGCTGTACGATGGTTAAACGATTGAAGACCATCAACACCACTTGAACTAAACGAGGAAGGTGTTGGCACAGATGAATACAACGGCTGTTGTGATGATTGCTGAACACCATTAACTGGAAATGATCCATTCATCATCTGCAATAAAATACAAATATAGAAAAAACAAGCAAACTTCAATTTTACTTTTCCAAAGATATGCACAAAGTGGCTATTTCGCTTAACTAATTACAGATTAAAGACAGCAGTGTGACAATCATAAGACAAATCTCTACTGCTTAGTATTCTCGAATGGTTTTCTCCGTATACTTCACTCTATACAAAACTTAGTGTGACAAAAGAAAACTTACCATTTGTTGTTGTAATAATGTAATAATAGGATAGTAAGCTTGAGGATTCAGCATTGCTTGTGCTAGTGCAGCTGTGAGAACAATATTTTCTTGTGCCGGAATAATACCCGGCATCGATGCCGCTGGAAATGGCTGCTGTGGAAAGCCAGGTGGGGGTGGAGTAGGATGTTGATGTAAATGGTGATAGTGATGATGATAATGCTGTTGAGTGCCTTCAGCTGTGGTTGATGAATACGACTGTTGCCATGGCCTTGTTGTCGGATTTAATGAAGGTCTGGATTGCCTCACGGTATGATCATTATTTGCACTTGCACGAAATTTATCCATTTCTTGTTTCGAATGTGCGTATGTACAATGAATGCCTAAAGTAAATAAAATCAAGTTATTATTTTGAAATATGTCATCATAGTCGATTTCAGTTGAAAAATTACTTTTGTGATTAGGTCGCTGATCCTGCAAGACAACGTCTACTACTCTTATGTAGATCAAAAGCTACTAAATTTCCTCACATATAAAAGCTGCATTATTGGTACATACCTCTCGGACATGCACCTTTTTGTATGTGGTCTCGACATAATGATACTTTATATTTTGGATATGCACTCGAGTTCAAGTCACCATTACTACTTGCATGTGACGTTGTTGCCGAATCGACAATCATCCCAGCAAACACTTGAAAAACATTCTTAAGTGCTTGTAATATTTCACATGTACCACGCATAGATACGAAGGTTTCATCGACATGTCCTAAAATATGAGAAAGATATCAAAAGAAATAATTAAAGGTAAAAGAAGGGGCTTCGCAAAATAATCGGAAATGACAACTAAAGAAACTGACCCTATTATATGTTGTTCTGACTCATTTGAACTTATTGTCATACATTTAAAGTACTGAGAAGACTTTTACTACACAGCGTCTTGTTTCAGTGAAAACAAGTAACTTATTTACTCACTATCATGGTTTTACTTCCAAAATCAACTTATATAGCTCACGTAAAAAAGTCGACAAGTGTGAGTCTGAATTTTTAATGGGTAATCATTTTCTTATGCTTAATTTTATATATCAGAACAGAGAATTGATTTGGCTAAATCTGATTCTAAAGCTCGGGAAGCACATCCGAACAAAAACGTGCTGTATATGTGTAAAATGAATCTTGATAACTCGAACTCCGTCATACTTTGGGACTAACACCTATAAAAAAAGCCGCATATTCATAATTAGCAGAGCGTGCTCTACGAAATAGGCGCGATAATGCATTAAAAATTCAAACTTACACTCGGTAAGCTTTCGTCTTCAAAATATATCAGACAAAAAATCTCAGCTCTTTGGATACTCGAAAACGAGCGTGCGAGCAATCACAGTATTAATATCAAGTTTCTTCTTACCTGTTGTTGAGTCAACTGCTGATTGTAATAATTGAAAATCTTTAATTAAATTTTGATTTACATCACTGTTAACATTATTTCGTTGAGTTAATTCTTGTATTTGTTGTTGAAATGTTAATGATGTTTGTTGCTGTTCTTGTTGGAGAACTTTATCAAGAATTGTTTCCATTCGCAGTTTATGCGACGGATTTCCATATAGTAATGATGACCATTGTTCCGGAGATATACGTAAACCAGCTTCTTGTGCTATTTGAACAATTTGTGCATCATGCTCACGTCGTAATGCCTCATAGTTACGATTTTCAGGTTTCAGTTGCATCAACGAGGATTCATCGTCACGTTTTTGGACCTAATAGAGAGCAAATAAATCACCAAGCATTAGCAAAAGAATGCGGACACAAGTACAAAAGGCAGAGAACTACTGACATTTAACTATAAGCTACTCAAGTTTTTCTTACCATAAAACAAGACGCTCTATATAACAACTGTATAACATGTCCAATTCTAGTTTTAGATGCACCTGGTTGTAGTTTTTGTACAACAAATAATATCAAAACTTTTCTAGTCATCGCTGATCCATCTTGTAATGCTAATATAATCAATTTTAACACTTCTTCTTGCATAGCTGTAAAAGGCCGAGATGATTAAGTATATATTACTACAAAACGAAACATCTAGAGATATTACCTGGTCCAAGAAATCGACATCCACGACTTTTGATTGCTTGCCATAAATCTGTTGCTGACTGATGTAACGTGTGTTGTTTTGCCAAATATTCTGTTAATATTCGCTCGCCAAGCGAATAAGCTGCTTTTACACATTGTACACGACCATCATGCTCCACATATTGACAATTGAGTAATAATAAAAAGTTGTCAATAATTAGACGGGGTAATCGATTAACTACAAACAGAACTGGTTGTATAAAAGCGTATATTTCAAAATCGAAAAAAGAAACAAAGGTACAAAAACAAGCTGTTATAATAGTAAATCCATCTGTTTAGCGAGGACAGTAACTGTTTTGCTTTTCATACAAACCCATACCTATTGGTTTTACAAATTCCTGCATATCTTGCAATAATGTTTGGGTTGAAATGAAATGTGATTTTGATTCTTCATCTAAGTTCGTACGCATGAGATAATCGTCATATTTCGTTTCACTATTTTGATAAATCTTAAGATAAAATCCGAATACTTATAGAGGAAATAAATATTTGTCGACTATTTACTTTATCATCTTTAACAGTATCAAGAATAAATCTTGCTAATGGATAATTAATTGGAAGACGTTCGATAATCGTACTGCACGATGTTTGGCACTGATGTGGGCATTTTCCCATCGGTAGTTGTCGTGAACATGGGACACAGATTGTGTGTCCACACACTAATGTTACAGGTCGACGTATATCCCAGTCGAAATCATTCAGACAATGCAAACAGCGAACATCCGATAAAAATGATGGTGATGAAGAAGGCATCTAGGCAAAAATAACAGCACTTTACTGCAAAGAACGCATCTCTCATAGTAAGACTAAACAACGATACCCTAAATCTGTCTCAATACAGTTACCTCAAAAATAACGATTAAATAACTAGTAAATTATTATGAAAGAGAAATGATTCAGCATATAATTATAAATTTCTCGTAAAAAAAGTAAACAATGACAGCGAGACGGTGTAATTGCTTCTAAAATCTTCTTTTGTGCAATATGGAAAAGAAGCATAATGCAGCAAACTACTCAATCTAGAGACTTAATATGTAATACCTTTCTCGTTTAGTTCAAGTGGTGTTGATGGTCTTCAATCGTACAGCATCAAGAATCAACGAACAGTTGAACGATACAAGAGTAGATATCTTTTCTCAGTTCAAAAACCACACAGTAATCTAGCAATCTTTCACTGTTCTTTTATAGTATTCACCGCTGCCACCGTCAGAATTATTTGGTCGAATTAATCCAACAAATATGTCAAATGAAGTTTATATCCGCTCAATCGGTAAATAAAAAGATTTCGCTTTACGAACGTGTTTTTTGCTAGTCCAAAAGGAAACCGAAACCAAAATGTAAGAAAACACAAAATTCCGTGCTTTTCGGGGAAACGTCCGTCAGAACTCTTTTGTTAAGGCCGAACTCAAGCCAGATTTAATCATAAAAACTTTAAGCTCAACTGGCCCAGGCAGCGGAGCATTTGGAAAATAGGTGGAGCTTCAAAAATTGTCTCTCTCATCAAATTTTTATTGAAGTCTTCAGGCAGAACAAAAACCTATCTTATTTCGAACCCGAATGAAATAATAGTAACAAATAGAAACTATATAAAAACACCAAAAAAGCTATTTTTTTTGTTCATTCTTCGATACAAAACTGGCACATGTCTGTTCAAATCATGAGAATCCATTCTCTCCTTGTAGATCAAACTACGTGTCTTAACGAATGTTAAATTCAGAAATATGAGACGCGGAGCTTTTCGTAGCAGAAATCAGGTGAGACTGGAGTCCACCGCTTATGCTAATTAAATCTCTACTCAACAGAAAATCGCAATCAAAGTCGAATAACTTACGATGGATATTTGCAAAAGTAAATAAAGAAGAAAAACTGGAGTAGTTCTGTTTTGGGTTGGTGATAGTATTTAACCGAACTAAAACGTTTTACTTCAGCTACTATGAAGAAGAAAAAGAGAGAGAGAGAAAAAACTGCAATAATCCTTGTATAAAGGATCACAAAGAAAGAGCATAGTAAACGTGGCATATGCATTTATTTCGTCAATTTTTCTCTTTTACTTGTTTGAAGCGGTCAGATTTTCGGACTAAAGAATTCGACAATATTTATGGTTGTGTATCACATGGTTGTTTAACGCAACGTAACGAAAAATGTTCGTCTAATTTACTAAGAAGTCTGGTGTAGAAGTGAAAACCATTGTTAAATTCTATGTACTACGTACTATTATGCGTATAAGGGTGAAGTAGCAAGCGAATCTGGAGAAGAAATTATCTAATTATTTTATGGACAAGTTCGATGTAAGAAAGTAAAGACACACTTCGCTTCCATAGCTTAGCTCAAGTAAAAACATATGTTTCCTCAGTCGTCATATTGTTGGAGAAAAAGAAAATTAAGCAAAATCGTATCAAAACATACCTCATTATTGCACTATGAATAAAATTAAGCCTGTAAAGTAGATACATAAAGCAAATAACATCGTAAACAAAAAGAAAAGAGGACTTTTATAAATTTACAATTCTCATATATTACCTGCTTGGCAATCCGATCCACCGATCATCCTTCTGAGCCCAGTTCAACATTGCTTCTTGTTCAATCATACGTTGGCAGCAATCGAAACTTATCGAGAAAAACATCTACAAATGCACAACTGTATAGTAGTTATGTACTCTAAAAGAGTAGTCTAGTTAGGTTAAACGCACTTAGGATTTCTTTTTCAAAAAATACTTAGAATGAGATGAATTCATAGAATAGAGGAAACAGCCTTTTTTCTCTCACAAATGAGACTCGGAATTTGATCTAAACATAGTTTATTTGATTCAACAAAGCGGGCGGGCCCGTTACATGTTGAGAACAGTCGAAAAGAAAAGTTGGTTATCACATATACACAGAATTTCGCTTGCTCATTTCTCCCTTTCAAACACGATCGCCCTGACAGGGTTGCTCGCGTGAGATAAAATCTCTCAAAATCTAAAAAGTTGGAATGAGAATAGCAAAACTCATAAGGTCTATTTATAGTTGCTATTATTCAAATAATAGAAAGTGACATATTCTCTTTGGATGAGCTATATCTGTTCTCCGTCAAACGTGATTTTCTTAAGAGAAAAAAGTAAACCTAACATGAAGTGAAATGTAGTATTTTAAGTTATTAGTCCGTCCTTTTAAAAGATTATGTCAGACCAGTAGGAAGAGTACATCCTTTCTATGCTCAAAAGAAAAAAGTAGAAATCATTAAAATTTGGAAAGGTCTCAAAAATAAAAAAATTCCAAAAAGTTAGCAACTCTGTATTCTGAAGACTCTTTAGTATGTTAACTATTTAAAAGAAATAACTTTTCATTAATTGTCTTCAGTTATTTGAAAAAGTAAGACGTTAGAATGAATGTGACTTCGGTTTCATGAAGAAGGTTAGAATAATCTTCCGCTGCGCCTCTGTAAATTCATTTATACTATTGTTGTTATTATCTCTTATCCTTCTTTCTGCTAATGAATACGATCATTAAAAACCGATGTGGTTGTAGTAACTAATCGCATTAGACGCGTATTACACAGCATTCACCGAGTCACAGATTTAATTTAATAATAATTATTCAGCTCACCTTCGTATATCACCTATCAATAGTAATCATACGTTCAAACACTACTGGCCTTCGATCTTTAATAATAATAATATTTGTTCACAAAAACTGAGAGTCATCAAAGACCCCCAATCTATAATAACAATGACTCAAGCCGAACAGTAAAATTTGAAGCGATGAATAGTTAACAAAACAAGAAAACCGGAGACACAGCGAATAGATATACGAAAAATAAAAAAAGAACTATATAAATAAACCAAAAAAAAAGGAATAATACCGATAGAGTTGACTAGGAATATGGCTGAAAGTTACGGTGAGTTTTGGTTAATGCTGTTTTGAACGAAGACAGAAAAGAAAGACAGAGGACCGATTCTGAAAGTTTATTCCAGTCGGTAATAGATGCATCGAAAAATTTTAAAAAAAAACTGTGTGAGGAGAAAAACCGTTTACAGGAGCTAGAATATGAACGTGTTTCGAATGATAGCAGCATAATGAAGAGCGATCAGAATATAGGATTTAATAAAAAATAGAAAGAGAACTAAGATGATGATAAATTTTAAAAAATTGTACCTTTAGATTGGATCATGCGATAAAAGAGTGTAAACCAAAATTTAAAAGTGTAGACTTGACTATATCCAAAGTATGTACGCAGTTTTCAAAAGAGACATACATTATATCTATACGAGTATACTTTGTTATAAGAAGTACTTGTGACTGACTATCACTATGTTCGTCACTTTTCATGAATTTATATAGAAAATTCAATATAATAGACAAATGTTTACAACACAAGGATGGAATTTTACTTTCACGAACGGAGTATAACAGACACGATAAACCTTGTACAAAAAAATGGCAGATTAACCAATCAGAAGAGGATTAAGAATTTTTCGATTATTTTCGTTGTTTGAATAAAGGCTGTGACATCTTACTTTCTGATCAATCACTTATCGACTGACAATAGGTTGTATTGTAACTTGTTTTGATGAATAAGTGCATTAATTTCGGTGATTTCGATTGGCTAACGAATCAAAAATCGAAAATATTCGGTCGGCATTTATAGCAATACATAAACCGGAAGCCAGTAATTCGATGGCTGACTACCAACAGATCGAAAAACGTGGTTTCAGTTGATTACTCGAGTGTTGGAACTTTTCAGAGTTTTTTTCGTGAGTCCTCAACTTCAAATTTCTCGAGATATTTTAATATTTCTTAATCTGAGGTAAAGGTCTTTTCGATCTGGCGATGGATGAGCGTCAACTAAAATCAGCTTTTTAATGATCATCAGTCATTCGAGCACCTTACATATACACACAATTTGTGTACATACTTGTAGATATCGTGAAGGAATAATTGACGAGGTTACAAAATACATCCTCAGATGAACGGCATATCTTACAGTTCGTCTGATACCCTCAAGTACAGAGGTGGTCTCTGATAGTAAATTGGTCCTTCATTTTGCAAAATCCGACTTTCAATCTGTTTTTGTGTTGTATTATCACTACAACATAGTGAAAAATACCGGTATTTTGTAACCTTATTCCGATGTTTAAACAGCTGGTGATCGATATTGGTCATTCGTATCCTGTTTATTGTCATCTATACCGCGACTGGACAATATATTTTCAGATATGTGCGTTTTTGATCTAGACATTCGAAAAAAGAACTGAAGATGTTCATTTTTTAAAATCTTTTATCAGTTTAAAATTTAAAACATTGTTGAATTAAGGGAAAACTTTCTCTGTGCGACTACCTTTCTGCGTTTTCACAAAAAAACTAGACAAGAAACAATACCGTGCAAAGTGAAATACAAATTTAAACTTTTAGAACACTTTCGAGCACATAAATCTTAACTGACAATGATCATTAGAAACATGGCTTCCTACCGTTTCGATGTCGGTTTGCGATAAAAGTTAATAAGCATTCAAAAGTATCTGTGAAATGCCATGGTGCAGTTTGTTAGTGTTTCTGCAAGCGTCAGAACGGTATCGCTGCTACTTTGCAATGGAGATTTAGCGAATTTCAATTTAAAAAACATCTGCGTTTGTGATCATATTTAATTTAAAAAACGACAGTAGAAACAAAATTTGTTGTTTACATGTCATCGTCGTCTTTGATATATTCTACATTCTTGTTGTATACAATTTGTTCTACCATTCGATGTGTTATCCATGTTGTCTGATTCTATGCATTTTTTCACACATGTATCGATATAAGCATATTCTTCTTCAGGAGTAAAACTGTTTTCCTTTACATTTAAATGAATTATTCCATCGTCGTTCTTTGATACTGATTGTTCTCGTTTATCATTACTAGACGCTAATGAAGATGCACCAGGCAGAAGTATATTCGACAGTGGAGCAGAGTTGACGGATGATGTAAATTTAGCGATGAATAATAAACAATATAGCAATAACAACGAGGAACGCATTGCTAAAATTTATCTTAAACTGATATGATGACAACGCACTGGTATTTCGATCAGTATGAGCGAATATAAGCTTTTTGAAGAAAAACACTGATGTTCTTTCTCTCACGATAAGGTATGTTATATGCGTAGGAGTATTCATCGGAAATGCTTTAGTTTAACTTACTGTTTTTAGGAGATTTTAACAGATACTAGGGATAGAAGTGATGATAGAGAAATTTAGTATTAGTTTACACTAACAAAGAAAGCCTGATTTGTTATACATAACTCATGTGAAGGAATAAATAAACACATTTTTATTCTAGACAATATTCTCTAGAACAGACTTTTCCAAATATCATTTTCTGATAAAAACATGTACATAGTATTATACTATATTGAATTTTGAGTCCAATTGAAACAAGTTCACAGGACAAGAAATTTCAGATGACTACCCGGCAGTGCTTCATACATACGAATTCCAGTATTTGAGTATACGGCAGTGTCCTTCTGTAACGGTTTCTCTTATTTCTCTCACATAACCGTTACAGAAGGACACTGCGGTAGTAGAGTTATGTGGCCATGCCATATAGAAATCAAGAAACAAACCATATTATGATTTTCACATGGGTTTTGATTTGCGAGAATGAAATCAGTTGGGGCGTTTATGAACTTTTTCTTATATTCTAGCTGTTTAGCTATTTTGTTCAGCTCTATTGTTCTCTTTGTCATTATAGTCTTCTTCTGCTTCTTTTGTTTCACCCACTGTAGAACTAATGGAAATTTCCTGAAACTTTCAATAATAGACAAGTTTTGTCCCTCCGAAGAGATGTTTTAGGAAGAAATGATGTAAATAAGAAATATCTGGCACCTCTGACTTGTATTTTAAAAAGACCAAAAGAAAGAAGTTCTATGTGTTGACTAATAGAGCACAATCTAGTCAGATCAGTATATAACGGTATACCAAAAGATGTTGAAAATGATGAGCCATCTATACTTTTGTTCAATATGTATTATCGATTTAAATGATAAGAATAATGGATGAATTATTTATATTCTTTTCGTTTAAAAATGCATTTGTTTTTAGATTATCTAAGTCATTAAGTTTAAACTATGTCCAGTGAATTACGTGAACAAGGTAATCAAGCATTCAAAGAAGGGAATTATATGAAGGCAATCGATCGTTACACAGAAGCAATAAATATATTTGATTCAGCAAATAAAGAAAACAAGGATAATATAGCAAAATGTTACAGGTAACTTGTGTAATGAATATCAAAAACTTAGTTGTACTTCAATTTATTTTAGTAATCGTTCTCAATGTTATATAAACATTGCTCAATATGAGGATGCTGTGGATGATGCAACGAAAGGTATATAGTAAAATATTTTTTTTTAAAATAGAAAGCTTAATCTTTAATCTTACTTTTTCAGCATTAGAATATACTCCAGCAGACACAAAATCGTTATATCGTCGTGCAAATGCATTTGAACGTATGGGAAAACTGAATGAAGCAATATCTGATGCTCAGCGTTTGATATCAATAAACAGAAATCAAAATAATAAACAAACAAATGATCTACTGAGAAAATTGACAGAAACTGTATATAGTAAGGTATGTCTCACCACATAAGTCTGTTTCTACAAAGTTTAAGACTTGAGAGACTAAGTTGTCAGTCGAGGGTATGAAAGAAAGAGTGAATGACCTTAGCTCTGAAAAATAGTACTTTACGAATGAATACTTTTATTGATAATTAAGTGATGAGCTATGCTATTTTTTATCTTTTTAGCATTCAGAACAGAATTTAACACTTGGACAAGTTCGACAGATGTTTGAAGCGGTTTCAGATGCATCGTCATCACTTGCTCAACAGGAAGATGTAAGTTGTCCACTTCTCATGGCATCTTTTCTCTCATTCTTCTAGTGCCTGTTCATATATATCCTGTTCTCTTAATTTTCAGTGAATGTTTGTAGTGTATATCTTGCATGAAAGCATGTAATCCACTTCTCACTTTATTGTACACGAGAAATCCACAAAAGAGTTTAAAAGGTAAATGCTCATTTCCCTAGTTTTTGTTGGCATTTATTTCGATTTTCCAAACTTTATATGTCTTAGAAGGTTTAGACTTTGTCTTACGTCAAAAGTCAAGAAGGTTTGAATGTTAGGGAGTAGTTCTTTTGAAATTGTTTCTCTTGAGGGAACAGGATTATGTTTGGTCAGGCACTGTAAACAGTTAGTATAGAATATTCTTTTGATTTTAGGCACTGAGAAATTTAGTTGTCCTTTCACGTGAAGAATCAGGATCGGAAGCAATTGTCAAGTATGATATTGATTTTAAAAATATAACTCAGTTTATTCAAAGCACTGAACGAATAACTGTATCAGGCACCATTCGTCTATTGTCATCGATTGTTAAACGTTCTTATTCACGTGTAAGTTAAAATGATTAGTCGGCTATTCTTGGATATCTACATTTGCTCTATTGTAGGCTAATTTAGTATTAGATAAAATCGGTTTAAATCAGATATCACGCTTGTTGGCAACAGATGATCAAGAAATATCAACATTATCAGCTATTTTATTACATGATATAATTTTGTCAATATGTGATTTAGAAAATCGGCGAAAAATCAAAAAAGCTGTTAATGTACCATTCAATTTTGGTATACTATATCTAAAATTATTTTTTATTCAATTTTATATGCTGTTTTTACGATTTAGAACCGCAAGTACTGGCGTTTATCGATGATGTATTTCGTATGTTATGTAATTTGATTGACGATAAAGCATATTCAGGAATTTCTCGGGATAATTGTCTTGATTTGATTGTTAAATTTATTGATCGCGCAAATGGATGTAATTGGACAACGAAATTTATTTTATCCGGTAACGTTGTTTGAATGATTATTTTTTCTATTTTACATTTTTTTCGTCCATTATTATAGGTATACCAAAAGTTCTTCGAGTTGCAGCTTCTGTACCCGAATTACCTGATAGTAAACCATATCCAATAACAGAGCATACAAAAATGCATATATCATGTGTGCTAAGTGTTATTTATCATGATTGTTGTTCAGACCAAGAACGAGAAGATTTTAACAATGAATGTATTGAATTCGTCAAGTATATGCTGTCATAAGCGTTTCTTTTAATCGCTTTTTTACAATTGGTTTTTCTAGGGCATTACGACAAAATGATGATGTCCGAGCGCGTATACAGACAATATCTGTTTTAGCTGTTCTATTACAAGTAAGCACGCGTACTGAACTGTTTAAACTAGTTCATTTGTAGTAACATTTCCTTGTGAAACATTATTCTGTCTTATTATGAGGAGTCTCTTTGTTACTAGAGCGTAAAATCTATTCAGAGTTACACAATCTACTAGTAAGCTCGAAGATTGCAGCGATCGGAAAAAAATATTCTAGAAATATGTACTGTCAAAGAAATGTTTTTTCCCAGTAGAATTTCTCGTCATTTCTACCATTCTCAGAATTTTCTATTAATAACCGTTGGCGTACGCAAGTAGATTTGCATTAATAAAGATTGACTCTTCTAAATGTAATGAAAAATTGTTTTAAACAAATTATAAGATAGAAATAAACTTCTAATTGAAACTTTTTGTTGATATTTGCTCTGTTTGTATAACAATGATAGTTGTTAGAACAATTTTATATGGTCGTAGGCTCTTCTTCGAACAATTATGCTCGAAGAAAATTACAAAAAGTTTCACCAGTGTTAGAGTTATATGTAGGATATTATACTAAAACTTAAATGTTTGCCTTATAGGGTCCATTCGATACGGGTAACGCAATTTTAGGTGGGTTGAATTTGGTTGATTTAATGTTAATCATGGCTAGTTCCGGAGATCCATTGCAAGAAGTAAGAAAAAAAATATCTATGAACGAATTTTACAAGTAAAGTTTCTGATGACCAATAATTATTTGATGGAACTATGATAGACAGAATTTAATATCTCTTTCTGAAGTAGAGTTTTGAACATGCGGCACATGGATTTGAGAGAAAATGTTCGGCTCACGTAGTTTCGCAGAAATCTACTCTAAAAGATAAAAACAAAACAAATGTGGGATAAGCTTCCTTAATAGTAAGATGAATCTAAACTGTTGCTTTGATACGTTCTTATCTTTCATCTGTAAAATAAAATGTGAGATTTATTGTTATTTTTGCTGATTTTTACAATAAGTTAGTCCATCTTTTAGCGTGTTGCTGTTGAAGCTGTTGTGTTATCAGCATCAAAAAAAGATAAAGCGGCAGGCATTTTGTCATTGGGTGCTGATATATTAAAAAATCTTTATGCATCACCAAATGAACAAATTAAAGTTTTGGCACTTGTTGTATGTATATCAATTATTGTTTTACAGAGATAAAACATGATATTTTACTTCTTTAGGGTTTATCGAAAATAGCCTCTAGCAAGGGTACAGATACGAGTGCTCAATTAGTTACCGAAGGTTCTTGTCAGACATTAGCCAAAGCATGTTCACGGTAAGTCATTGTTATACATAAGAATATTTTCTGTTTGCTGAAGTGTGTTAATCTTTCAGATTTTTGACATCAAATAAAAATTTGAATATTCGTCGTTGGTCAGCTGATGGTCTAGCTTATTTAACACTTGATGCCGATGTCAAAGAAGATTTAGTTAATAATCAAGCAGCACTAAAAGCATTATTTGAGCTATCAAAAGTAAAAAAAAATCAAAATAAAACTGAATAAGATCTCATAGTGTGTTTATCTTTTAGTCTGAAGAGTCACATATTCTATACTCAATCGTTTCTATCTTTGTTAATTTGACGAATACATACGATATTAAAAAGCCAGATGAACAATTGATTGAATTAGCAAAATATGCCAAACAACATGTACCAGAAGACCATCCAAAGGTAAATGAAAACTAAATTTAATTTTTTTCAAAATTGAAACTATTTTCATTTCTTTAGGATGTAAAAGAATTTGTAGATAAACGACGAAATAAACTTGTTGAAGCTGGCATTGTACCTATACTAGTTAATATGTGTAAACATAAAAGTGAAAATTGTCGCGAACAGCTGACAAGGTAGAGAAGAGAAAATGAAAATAAACACATATTTACTTAATTTTTATGGTACTTTAGAATTTTTCTCGGTTTATGTGAAAATGAACAACATCGTGGAACAATTGTAGCTGCTGGTGGTGGTAAAGTATGTGAACTTGTATCGATTATTTTATTTGATCATCTAAATTAGGATTTACTTTTTTCTTAGGCATTATTACCATTGGCGTTAGATGGAACATCAATAGGTGCAACAAAAGCAGCTCAAACGTTGGCAAAAATAGCGATAACAACCAATCCAGAAATAGCATTTCCTGGACAACGTGTATGTTATTTAACAATTTCTATTTATCTAACTAAAATACTTTTTATTCTTTATTACTAGATGCTTGAAGTTGTTCGTCCAATAATAAAATTATTAAAACCCGAACATACAGCACTAGAAAATTTTGAAGCATTAATGGCATTAACAAATTTAGCTAGTATTGGAGAAAGTGTCAGGTAAAAGCAATAATTTATTTTTATCTTATACATAAAGAAATATTTTGTTTGTATTTTTATTTAGAAAACGTATTTTAAAAGATGGCGGTTTTACTAGTATCGAGCATTATATGTATGAAGAACATGATCAACTTCGTCGTGCTGCAACGGAATGTATTTGCAACATGACTATTCAAGATGAGGTAAACATATTTCTCGTGATATTAATAGAATTATTATATTCAAAATATTCATTACAGGTTGTAAAATATTTTACATCGGAAAATGATCGTATCAAATTATTAGTTCTTTATTGTGGTGAAGAAGATGAAGCGCTAATAAAAGCATCATCTGGTGCATTGGCATCACTATCATCATTAAATGCTGATATAGAACATATTCAAGAATTAAATTTAGAACCGGATGAACGAAAAAGATTGGAATTATTGATTGAAGACAATTACATTATATGCAATAAAATTTTAGAAGTATGGTGCTCTAGCATTGAACATATTTTAATTATGATATGTTATTTTCTTTAACAACAATATTCTTCTAGGTAAAATCATTTATTGAAATATTTAAACAATTGTGTGCTTGCTCAAATAATGATATTCAATTTCGTGCACTTTATATTATCAGAAATATTATTAAAGCAAAAAAAGAGTTTGCAGTGAAAATTGTTGAGACAGATTTAATGGATATATTATTTACTATAACTAGAATGACGGATCAACAAATAATTATTGAAAAGGTAAGAATAATGTATAGGAATTTCGCTACATTTTGACACATTTACATCGAGCATACGTTATGCAATTATGTTGAGCTTAGGGATGTTACAAGCCTCGAGACCTTGCGTCAAAAATCACATGTTTTCATTATTCAAAATTTCCAAGCTCTCTGTCGAGTTTTTGTGTCAAACGTAACCAGTTTTCTCTGCTGTAACCGAAACTAGTGCTAGGAGTGGTCAAATCAGTAAAAGAGTACCGGGCTTGGTAAAGCTTATTAAAAAATACACATCAATTTTCACCAAGCTTTACCAAGCCCGATACTTTTTTACTGATTTTGACCACTCCTAGAACTAGTTTCGACTACAGCAGAGAAAACTGATTACGTCTGATACAAAAAGCTCAGCAGAGAGCTTGGGGATTTTGAATAATGAAAACATATGATCTTTGACGCAAGGTCTCGAGGCTGGTAACATCTAGTTGAGTTTCGTAGTTTGTTAATCGCTCAAAAAAATAGGTCCTTAAAACAGAGTAAGTAATACAGCAGTTTTCTGTGAAAGATATTCGAGACAAATAAGTGGATTTTAAAGAATCACTTCCTAATTGTCAAACGGTATTATACGATGTTTTCTTTACAAATCCTTGATGACCTTCAAATAAATCGTTAACATTTTTGTACTTCACCTAAAATCTTGAATGTATTATTTGTTTAAAGAATCGTAAAATAGCCGATGATATTGTCCAGTTATGTCTTGATTATGGTCTGATTCAACTTAGTGCAGCTGCTTACAATCGTGAACGTATTGTTGAAGAAATTGAATAAGAAAACTTGTTGGTTGTTTAAGTTATAAAGTTTTTCTGTTTTTTTTTGTTAAATTTTCTTTTCTGAATTCATGTTTAATTTCTTCTCATATCTGAATGTTAAAAAACTCGAATGAATGACTATTATTGTTTCTCGTATTTTTATATTTGCAGTGTTTTACACTTTAACGTCTGTGTTAACTTTATTTTCCATATGTATTTTCCAATAAATTTAAGCGGCGACTGCAAACTATATGCGATTTGTTCTCAAACAATTTTCTTTTATATTACCATAAATGCGCATTGTTCATTCAAGATCTCAAGAGTTTAGTCGTGTCTTTTTAAAAGATTAACGGTAATTTAAAAAAATCTTAATATTCTTTATAAAATGTTGTTGAAATATTGAAAAATTTCATGTAGATACATATTCGATAAACATTTGTTGTGAATCAGAAGTGTCATATTTATATCATTCAGAAATAGTATATTATATATCAAATATCATTACTTTATTAAACTAAAAATTAGTTAACTAAAACTGTATCTATCTAATAATGACAAATCGAAAAGCTAAATCTGAAACAATGGATATTACAGCGTCTTTTTTTACCATCAACAACAGAAACTCTTACGACGGCTACTAGTACTTTATCATTACTATCCAGTGCATTTGAGTCAGTTGATTTAGAATTCAACTATGTTTACAAATTTTCAATGGTGTTAGTGAAATTTAGAACATTCATTCCTGTCTATAACGCTGCAACAACGTGTGCATGCATTAAACCGTTTATTATAATTAGATAAAATTGATTTATTAAAATCATCAACATCTGAGAGTACATCAGCGTTCTCTATCTTTCTTTTCTTTTATATTTATTGCAACAAAGAAACAGGAATAATAAAAGATGTTACATTGTTGCAAAGGAGGTACATCAAAAAGCCTGAGGGCTTGTAACAACAACAATAAAAGAGTTCTAGTAGACATACACCTGATAGAAAAATAACACATATGTAGATAACAGATTAGACTCAAGTACAATTTTAAATTGCTTTTAAAAGGTTTCACAGTAGGTGCTGAAGCAACATACGATGGTAGATTATTCCAATCAGAAGAAGTAGAATAGAAAAAGGAATACTGAACATTAGTTAGAGTGGTAAACGATACAACGAACTGCAAAGGATTCAGATTAACATTAAGTCTCTCAGATCTCCTAATACTGACTGGTGTTTGCGTAATGAGCTCGTCGCGATTTAAAGCGCATAAACGATGGAAAATACGATAGTACTATCCGTTTCAAATGGTCAGACCGCTGGTTGCTTTTTGAATAACTTTTGATAGGAATGAGATAAAGACCTGCGATTTTCGCTGTTCAATAGCCAAGACTTGAGCAGAACTTTTCACAAGCGGAAGCAACTTTTGAAAAAATTCCAGAGATCGGA
>CAJNOQ010002344.1:0-24812 GCA_905250885.1 Didymodactylos carnosus | reverse complement strand
GTCCTCTTGTAATTTCGCTGCACGTCAGTTTAAGAAAATTGTTATGGCATGGTTTTGTAGAGAATTCAATAAGGAATCTTTTGGAAAAAGATTTGGATCGATAGGATAAAAGCCGGCGGAGTTATATCCAAAATACGGGAGTGCGTTTATTTATGCGCCACCCGTTAGATGTTCTTAAATTTGCTTTTGTTTTCTTTCTCTAATATAGTTTCCACATTCCTGAAATAACAAAATTTCAAACTCCTTCCGTTCTCTAAATCTAACATTTGCATTATCACCACACTCATAAGTTTGTAAATAAATTACGACAAATAAAGGTTAATTTTGTCTGATATGAGCGAATGAGTGATTTATCCGAAGTACTTAAGTGAATTTGCACAAACAATGGCGGTACACTCACTTAGCTCGTTTTTTGTCCTAATAGCTATTTGAATCTAGAATTCTGTGATCACTAAACTTATTCCTTATCAAAAATATGGAAAAGATAGCCCAGTCTAAGGCACATCTTTTGATCTTAAAAGAAAAATTTCAATTCTTTTTTTATGCAAGGAGAAGACAAACTAATTTTCAAAAACTTGCTTTTCACATAAATTGTTCTGGTACATTTTAGAAATTATTCATCTCTCATATCTCCACCAATAGTTAATCTTTATATACTGCTTTGTCTACCTTGAATGAGCAATATCTCAAGGTGTTCACGAATCTTCATAGGTGGAATAAGTCTATATTTATTCTTCTTCGATGCGCAAATTAAATTTTATTTGTCCAAAGTAGAAGTTTGGACCAATGCTCATAATAGAACTTCAGATAACAAAATCTGATCAAAATTAAGTCGAAAAAGCAGTAGAAAACCGGGCTCCCTCCTTTAAGCGGCTTTTTTACAAACTGCCTATATGCTAAAATTATTGCAAACAAACAAAGCACGATAGAGAAAACTCAAGTTTCATAATTTAAAATTATTAAAAAACTTAAAACTCAATTTATCTGTTACACTGCAAAACGTTGCAAAAGTTCTTGTGCAAATGTCACTTCGTTTTACTTGTGTTAAAAATATTTTAGAAAAAAATAACAAGTTCTTCGAAATCTGCATTTAAAGAACTTTCTCAACCACTGTTCAAAAACGTTTTTTGTTTCTCACCTACGAGCACAAAGTGAATCTTTTAAACACCAACGTTTAATCCAGAAACAGGAATACGTGGAATTTTTCCAAGTCTAAAATTCAATGCCGTTAAGTAGAATTATTTTGACAATGTAAGCTATTAGAGCAGACTTTTCTCTGCAAAACGACGTACTCAAATAGGATATAGGACAGAAGGTTTAGAAATTATCGTTATTTTGCGAACACTAGTTTCTATGTCAGAAAAAACACGATTTTTCAATAAACGATGACTTTGCATAACTTAAAAGGATGTTCAGTTTTCAATACGCAAAATAATTTCGGAAAATAATTTCTGTTTTGTAGAGAAAAGTCTACTCTGTAATCTCTTATGGAAACCATAGTGTGATCTCTCATTTTAATGCTGTTACTGTTGAAATCAAAAAGACATACAAGTTTCTTTTCTTTACAGACTACATGTTAGTGCCCTTCAAAGATGCACTTACTGCTCTAAGGTCACAAGTGATAGACATTTGTTGAACATACAGTTAGAAAGCTCTTGAAATATAGATTCTGAATAGCTATTTTTCATTTTTTCAAAACATATTTTAGTAGAAGAAAAATGAAGAGACATTTTCCCAGGGAGTTTTGCAGCACCCATTACTTATCAATAATCCGAAAACAATTCAGGATATATGTAGTCAAGTGTTCTCTACAATCTGAGAAGGTTTAACAGTACTCTTTGTGGAGGTCCGCCCCCCCCTAATTCTTGAATGACTGAAAGTATAAAACTTTCAAAAAAAGTATAAAATTTCCTCACTAGCTTCGAAGAAGAGGAAGTAACAGTTTTATACTCAAAACCCGCTGTTTTTAAGATAAATTTGTTACATACAACCTGTTAAAGTGTTAGTCACAACCTCTTAAAAAGGTTCGGAACGAGTTGTGTTAAAGGATCAAACTTCGAATATTAACAAACGGTCTATGTTAAACGAAATTCCAAAAAAAACATTCATATACTCCAGCTTATAGCCAAAGATAAACGTTTCGTTAGAAAAAAAATTTCATCCATGTTCTTAAATTTCATTAGTATATTAAACTTTTATTTCAGTTTAGACCTAATTTTTTTTTAAGACCAATATTTAGAGTTCCACCTTTTAGCACCTTTAGGTACTACCATGCCAAGGTTTTATTCTTCAGACTCACTTTTGTTTAAAGTCCAAAAACGTCATCATAATGATTTTAGTGAGATCTTTTTTATGTAAAGAATTACTCATCAATATCCGAAAATTTTTGCAAAACTAAGAATAAATACAGTCTTTAATACAAAAAAAAAAAGGACGAGAAAAGACAATATTGTGTCTCGCTCTTTTCTGTTAAGATTATGGTACTATAAAAAAAACAAAAAACGGGAGAACATATATCACGTATTAGAATTGATTGTTAATCGGACATAGTCAAACAAGTTTTCAGTCGTCATCGGTTCTTTATCTAATTGTAAAATATTTTCTAATGGCTTTTCAGTTGAACGTAACATTTGATAGTTTAAAAATGTTTGTTGAAGTTGATCTAACTGAGACCAATATCCTTGGACTAGATATAAACGAACTAAGCCACGATAGTCATATTCAAGACCAGAATAACTATCGCCAAATAAACGACGACCTAAATTAAAAAAAAGCGTGTCACGGACTGGAATGTAGAACACCTCTGAGCAGTGCATTGATAGGAAAAAATGACCAAAAAAGCCTAATGATGTAAGTATAGAACTTACAGTCGTCTTTCGTTTAGAAACTATTGGGAGATGTTCCACAAAATGAAAGTTTTAATTTCCAAATGTCATGACTAAAGATTATATCAGCTTTGAGATGAGTCATTATAAAAAGTTGTCAAAACTAATTGAATAGTCTCTCCAATTCTACAACATACACACACCGATGATTCTCAATACAAAAAAAAAAGAGAAGTCAATACTTGAAAAGAATGAACTTACTTATGTCAATTGATCTGTAATACAATCGTTCCGCTTCGTCATATTTTTTCATATCATAGTTATACAATGATGCTAAATGACCAATACTCAATGCTACTTCATAATCATCTTCACCAAGTATTCTCTCTTTTATTCGAATTGCTCTTAAATGCATTTCGCGCGCATCCTGAATAAAATAAAAAATATTTATTATCAATTATCAACAACAAAAAAGTAACACTATGTCGAATTAAAACTACAAACTTCTGTCTGATGTTTTGAAACGTCTCTTTCTAACTAACACCAAAATGGATGTTTAATTAACGTTTGAAAAAATGTTTTTTTGGATTAACTAATCGTGTAGACTTTGTTCAATTTTTGCTCTAATCAAACAAAATTTGATTTTTATCACTTACATCATATTTGTTCATGGACTGGTATAATCGTCCTAAATTTCCATAATGTTTTGCTGTATTGATATTTTCTTCTCCAAATATATCCAAAGACAATTTCAAACTGAACTGATGCAATTCATGCGCTTCATTCAATAACTGATTTTTTACGGATGGATCTAAAATAAGAAAAAACTAAGAATCATTGTAAATATCATTCTCTTTATTTTTCTGCCTATGGATACAATAGCAGAGCTGACAATTTATTTCTTTAAATAAAAAAAAACTACGTTTTTAGTATTTTAGTATTAAATGTTGTTTTAGTGGTGATACGCAACAAATACGATTCAAAACGTTTCAACGAAAACAAAAACATCTAGTGCTTTTCTGCAAACGAAATTTTGCAAAAATAAATAAGCCTGTAGACAATTGAAAGAGTTGAGGCTTTAGAGAAATATGTTTTCTCAAATTCTTTTGAGAAAAATGTGAGATAAAATGATCCACACATTGCATTTTGTCTAATCAAAATATGCTTGAGTCTAACGAGGTTTTACGAGCTAGTGAAGGTGCTACACCAGTTTGTAGTGAATCAAAAGAATCTTCGTTTTATTGTGTTCATTTCTTTGTATATTACTAAAATACTAGAGAGAAGTACCTGATAATCATCCTTATGGTGCTTGTGAAAGGCAGCCTCCAACTTTTGGGCATGCTCACTGAACTAGAAAGGCAAAAACGATCCCAAAACGCTTAAAACCGAATATTTGAACTTATTTTGACCAGTACAGAGGCATTTGAAACCAAAACTACAACGGATCGATTCATTAAGTTATGTGCTCTCTTCCTTTCGTTCAAGTCATACGCGAGGGATACTTTTCAATTCTTCTGAAAATATTATATTTCTGTTACTCCTATCGATTCAGTTTCATCAAAAATCCCTTATTTTTCCTAAAAGCATAGGATACGATACAGATCACTTAGAAATATTTACATTTTTCTCACCTCTACTATCGATGGCAATCTCTTCTACAATAAGTGCTTTAACTCGTTTACATGATGCTAATAGTAAATATTTTTGTTTTGTTTGTCGTTGTAGAATTTCAATTGATTGTTCAGCATGCTTTCTGGCATTATCAAATCTCCCATTTGAATATTCTTGTACATACAAAGCATAAGCCAAATCACAATGTGCTATGGCAACAAGAATATTATTGCCACCAAATATTTGTAAACATATATCTAACGCTAATTGAAAGGCTTGAACACTCTCATCTATCGAATCAACGTACAATAGATAAAATCCATAATCTTTAATACAATCAACATATTTCAATGATTTAGTACCAAAATGTTTACGAGCCAATAAACATGCTTGTTTACATAAAACGTCAGCTTGTGAAAATAATCTTCGAACAGTAAATACTCGTGATGATAAACGTAACACGTCGATTATGGTACGAATTGAAATAGACAAAATGTGTGGTAATTTGGTTAATTCTTCAAATGATTTCAAGGACCATGCGTAGGCCTGAAGTAAAATGAACGCGCCTAAAAGTTAACAAGAATTGTTTCTACTTAGTTAGTTCCGACAAGCCAAAGGTTAACTTCATGCAGTGTACACTTGCTTGAAATCAAAAAATATTCATGTCTAGTTTAACTAATGACAAAATCTATCAATAAAAAAACTATTTCTCGCGACACTAATCGACTCTCTTCCGAAATTTTCAGATATCTAAAAAAGTGGAGATTTATCTTGCAGAAATACTGCATATAAATATGAAATACGGCGTATCTAACATACTCAACAATAATCAATACTATGTTTTACTTACCTCGTTATAATTAGAAACAGCTAAATAATATGCGGCAAATCGTATGTAGACAAGGGCTTTGTTAATAGACAAATTTTCATTTTCAGTTTGTTTTAATAATGTTTGAATTAGGTCCATTGTGGATTTAGCTTCATCGTAACGATAATCACAGATTTGACAGTGAATAATTCTAATCAAATAAAATTAGATTGGAGCTATTACTTGAAAAAAAGAATGGAATTGAAATACCGACCGTTCTGCAACATCTATTTTTCGAAATAAATTTTCCGGTTTTTCATTACACGTTAAATCATAAATTGATTTAAAACATAATTCAGATTCACAATACCAGCCAGCATCAAAAAAGAACGAACCTTAGAAAAGAATAATATTTTTATATTACTCGTAGTGCAAGAAAATTTTTATCAGGAGATTTATACCTAAGGAAAATCCGAGACTAATATGTCTGTCACGATCGTTTGGAGTACAAAAATTGGTATGACTTGTTTGTTTATAGATGTCTGCTACTGATTCTGGTAAACTTGTTCCATGATCGGCTAATGCTTGAAAACAATGATGTAGACGACATCTAAAGCAAAGACAAAGATTTCTTTCATGCTGTTACTATGATAATTCACATGTATACAGACCTTTTACTTTTAACTTGCAATATTCTATCAAATACTTGTAAGTCCCTCAACTGAAAACTAAGCTGACATAACCGACCTTTGCTATAAAGCTAAAAACAAACATACAAACTATGATCTGTAGCAACATTTATCAGTAATAATAGAAAAGGAGTTATTAATGCTGTTTAAGAACTCACACCACTATAAAACGTTATTCATATTAGTGTTTTCTATTAGAAAATCGCTGGATTAACTTCAGTTACCTTTTCTTTTCTTAGCAACTACTACTTATTCTACTTTTTTCTTGATACTGTTAAAAAATGTACAAGAGTTTAATGAAACTCAACATACCATATAAAATAAATCAAATAAAACTTCGGCCGGTAATTCTTTAATTTCCTTTAAATATTTATTAAAACATTTTGCTACGGCTGATAAAGCTAAATTAAACAATGAATCGGGATCCCAATTTAATGAACACGATGCTTTTATATAACAAGATGTAGTCATAATTGAAATTTGTTATAAATATTTAGTTTTATCTAAAAGCATAGAGAAGAAAATATAGAAAAATCAGTCAACAATTTATCTGTGCTAAAAAAGGTTAATAAAAAAAAAAGCTTGAACTTCGAACACTATCAAGATATGCAATTTAGATTAAAAAACTGTATTAAGCGTACCCTATTTGTGAACATAACTATGAACGAAGTTTTCATTGTAGATAATAAACAATTATTTCATTTTTGCCTTGTTCAAGAATCTACTTTTGATTTCAATTTTTCTCCTGCACATCGCTATTTTTCGCGAAGACATTTACACTTGATTTTCTGAATGTTAACGAATCCACATTACAGACAGATTGAATATTACGATGAGAAATTGAAAATAAGTGAAACAAGTTACCGTGGACTATACCTACAGTCTCATTGTGATTCATCTGTATGCGTTTGTCGAACACAAGCATGTTTAACAGCTCTAAAAAAACGTCTTCTCATAGAGTGTAAAAAGAAAAGACATCCGAGTAAGCGATAATAGAAAAATTGTTGGCTGAGATTAGAGATTATAAATGCTTTTATTCCGTTGCCCTTCAACATGTGTCTCAGTGATTTTTTTTATTACCAGTTGATAGAATCAATTAAACAAACAAGAAATTTTCAAAATACGACTGTCTTATATACTAGAAGCAACTTATTTACGCTAAAAACTTAGCAATAGTTGTCTCTTGAACTGCCACAAGTTCTACGAAACAACAAAGTATATTCTATTATAAGAATTGTATTCAGATAAAAAAATTCATTTTGACAGGCAAGCTACAATTCAAGAGATTCGTTGGTGTACACTAGCAATAAATAATTATTTTATTCTCAAACGGTGAATACTGCGGTTCAATTGTGCATTTTTAATAGATAAAATAAAATGAAAACAGAGAATTACACTCCAAATATTAGTGATGTACTCAGTAGGAAAGTTTACCGTATATACTCTAACCATTTTTTTCACTATAAGACCTTTAACCGAAGACCTTCTCATCTTCGATCGCATATCACGTGTAACTTGTTGTATATTTGGCATTCTATGTATCGAAACTAGGATGGATGGGAATAGAGAACTAAACGAAAGGGATATAAAAACAGCCAATCGCTTTTTAATTTGCAGACTCTATCGTATACCCGATTGACAAGCAGAGTAAATGACTTCTCAACCAAAATTGTAGAAGAGCAAGCTCATTTCTGCACAGATGAATTATCTTTATTGAAGAAACATACGTATTTACACAATAAGATATTCAAAGATGGCACTATATATGTATATATATGTACCTATATACACACTGCAGATTTTAGTCCATCATTTTAGAGATCTCGAACGACTACGGTGCGTGATAATGGCAGCCTGATAATACTTCTTTTCCTTTCCTTTTGTTTGTATTTATTTATCAACAAAGAGTACATTTGCGACAAAGAATCACAAGCAAATGTTTTCTTATTTAATATTTTTTTAATATTCAAATAAACCATGTCGGGTACACCACTAACAAGAAAATCGAGTCGAGCAACAGTTGTTCTCCTTCAACAACAAGACGATTTTAACAGTCAATGTGAAAAAGTTCGTTTAAAATTGAATTCAAATGGTGATTTACGTCATTTTATAACTGGTTTGCAGAAATGTATCAAAGATTTCAATCAACCTTCAAAGTAAATTGAAAAAAACTGATTTTTGGATGCGCAATTTGCGGAAATAGTAGTTGGCTCTGTCGAAGTTGCTCTTAAATGTCTCACAAAACTGATAAAAATAATACTAAGACTTATATATTGATAAAAACTATAGAATTGTAGAAAGTCCACATCTAAAAACCTTTTAGTGATAGTATTCAGCTAATTCAGTTATGACCTTCAGAAGAGATATGCCAGTTGTCTATTCTACCCAAAAAACGAAATTATTTCTTCATTCTCAACAGTTTTAATTGCAGAATATAATCGTTAAAATTTGGCTAAAAAGAGCGTCCTTCCGCTTCTGGTTAACTAGTAGGAAAATAACTGAAAAAAGTGCTTGAGAAATGAAATTTCAGGAAAAGATCTTTTACGTAGTCTATGTGAGTTGGCTGTCTACGAGCAAAAGACAAGTCAGTGGTTTTTATATTGTTTATGTGAGCTTTGTTGCGCAAGATATAGTTCAAATCAAGAAGAAACGAAATAAATAAACAACACAAGAAATTTGACGCGCCATATCATACTACTTAAAAACTTGTGTGTTATTTATCTGTTCGTTCATTTGATTTTTTGTTTACATGTCTCTGTTTCTGCTTTCTCCTAGATCGTCTACCTTTGATATTCAATCAGCAACGATTTTATTAGTTGATATACTTTGTACATCATTAATAAAATTAGAACAGTGTGAAAATGTTGATTATTGTCAAATAGTTATAGACTATTTATGTGAAGATGTTTTTCTTAATGAAATATCAGACATTCAATTTAAACAAGATCTTTTACCATTTATAAAACATACACTTGATAAGCGCACACAACCTCAATTAGTCTTGTGTATACTAAACTTCATTATTTCATTGATAAAACATCGTTCCTCATTGATTATCTTAACATTTTGTGATTGGTTTGAATCATTGTTAACATTTCTAACTGTGATTACTATTGAAGAACTCGAACATCATTATTTGAATGTAACATCTGATTTATGTCAAGCAATTATATCAAAATTAAATGAATTAAAAGAAGTTGACCTATTTGTACGAACACATTTACAATCAATAATAAATACGTTATTTTTATCAAAATTACGAACACTTATGCAACATCAGAATGTCTCAAATATTAAAATAAATATGTTTGCTATTAAACTTTGGACAACGTTGGTTATTCTGATGGGAAAACAAATGTTAAGAGGAACACCAAAAGCAAATGAAATATTAGGACTATTACAGGAAGGTAAGCTACAAAAATAGACAAACAGAGATGCAGAATCTACCCGTAAGAATGAAAAACTTCCTCCGACAGAAATATTTCAAAAAGAATTTCTCGCTAATGTCAGAATATCTTCTACAGTTATTTTTCAGCGAAAATTCTATTTTATTAAAGTTTTTCTGAAAAATTTCCCCGAATCAAAGATTTTCCTCTCGACGGACGTTGAAACAAACGAATATATTCTGCATCTCTGATTTTAAGGTCAAGGAACACGAGATCTGGTTAAACTCAAAAGATTTTCGAACGTTTAAAACAAGCAATACATTTATTTTTAAGCAGGAAACATGTTTTTATATCTAAGTAAAAATAGTCTCTGTAATCCAACGGTTTCATTTCGAACTCTTGAGATAATGGTCCATTGAACTCGGTAAAGTGTGGTGAAAATTTTCTCTTCATTTTTGTCTGCTCTTCAAATTCACCATCCTCGAAATATTATCATAACATACAATATTGTTGCTTTTTACACTTCAATCTGCCCTGATGAAACTTATTTTACCTATGATCAGTGCTGTGAATAGTACAAATTTTATCACTATTAAAAAAATTAGTTTTATCTTTTTTTATTTTTCAGCATTCATTTCACCAAACTATGATTTACGTTCATGTGCATTTCAAGCCTGGAGCGAATTTGTTCATAATTTATTTTATACGATAAAATCGTACCAGTTTAATGTTAAACATATGAAATTATTCTTGGCTCCATTTCTGTTAGATAATACATGGAAAAACGAGCAAACATCATATCAAAAATGTTTATCATGGTACGAGCTGATAAAATCACATCGTCTAATTTATTCAACAATGTTTCAAGATGTTATTAAACCATTTCTTACATTTTGTTATGGTTATCCATCGAAATATTGGAAAAATCGCTCATCGAATCCAAATGAAACGGCAACAACAAGTAACGGTTTTTAGAGTTCATATTATCAGTCTGACTGGAAACTAACATCGATAAAAAACATGTTTTTATAGCTGATATATCTTTGTTTCCGATACACTTTCCTGCTGCTTTTTGTCAAATTATATGTTTCCTTTCTATTTAGGTGATGCTGGTGTTGAAGATGAATCGAGTTCATCTTTAGTTCGTCATAAATTCATATCTTGTGTTGAAATTGGTTATGAGTTACTTGTATGTACATTAAGTTCTTCTTCACAAGATCATCGTCCAGTTAATAACGATATGTATCTGACCTACTCTGAGCGTGATGATTTTATTCGTGAATGTTGTGATCATATTCTTCATTATTTATTCGATACAATTTCTGATTTATCACCTAAACTTGATGAACAACAATTTTTAACGAATTGGAATTCGTATTTTCAAGTTTTGACAAAATTTCTTGTATCCTCGACCACAAAGTCAACAATAACACCTATTAGTGATCAAAAGAAACAGTTTATCTATCATTTATTGATTGAAAAATTTGAAGCAATTTGGCTAAATCCATCGTACACAACAGATTTTATTTTAAAATTATTTTTTCAAGCTTTCGAATCTAATCAATTTCCATTATGTTCACAACCAATTATTGGAAATACACGAACGAAAACTTATAGTCTCACACAAAATCATAGTACATTTAGTAAAACTAAAACCAAAAAAGAACAGCAACAAAATACCGAGCAAAATTCATCAAAAAGAAGTTCAAGTATGTGCTAATGGAAGGAAATAGGGCGTAGTAAGACACTGAAACGTACACACTTTTGCGGTTGAAAGAATGAATCTGATAAACAAACAACGTAGACATACTTTTTTCGTTCCCGGTGTTTGCCTATCTGATTCATTCTTTCAGCCGCAAAAGTGCGCACGTTTCAAGTGAGTATTATTTGTTAAATCGAACAGACGAAAACTTATTACAGCAGATCTTTTGAGTCAGTAATTGTTAGGTGAATCTACGATGTATGCATGAACTGTAAGTTTATTGCAGGATTGTATCTGGTGGATCCTGTAATATAATCGCTACTATACTGTTGTTCGCTCAAGTTTTGACGGTAAACCATCCATGTATTCTGTGATTCTACACAGTGCCAGTTTCTGCTCAAATTTGAGCAGACAATTGCATAATAGGAATATATTATAACAATAGGACCTCATCCGATACAATCATGCAATAAACCAACAGTTCCAAGCTGACTCCTCTTACAAACATTGAATATATGGATAGTTTCAGTTAGCAGCTATAAAAAGAAGATCAAGATATAAGACTGATCCGTAAAGCAAGAAGTTGTAAAGTGCATACAAATCTCATCTTCTCATTGCTTAATGTCCCAATCCCACGAGATACTTTTTCACCTTCAAACGCCAAGTTAGTGGGTTAGTACGGCAACTATATCAAATCGAGTAATGTGGCTCAAATAATTCTGTTGTATAGCATTTGAAGATTGTATCCACTATTATGCAAAAAATTGTAAATTCTGTGTCACACTCATTTCATTTTTAACATTGCAGCCCACTTTATTTTAAATATGATATCCACAATGGATTAGCAAAAATTTATGCTCGAATCTATCTTAATCTCTTTGTTATGTTTAGCTGTTATATGTGAAATTCCAATTTTTCCACATGGTAGTATTCATAGTGCTCAATTGCCGCTTACGTCCACTGATGATCTTGATACTGATGAAGTTTCAAAAACAACATTATGTGATCAATTTCTTCATATGTTTATTGAACATTCCGTTCGATTTGTTTCAATTGATTCTCACTCTACTAATGAACGCTTGTTACATTTGATTACTCATCTAATCGATACATTGTCAAAAACATCAGAATATAATTTTTGTTTACAAACATCATTACTCCTATCAAAATGTATTGACGAACTTCGCCAACAACATTTACAATCAACGTTAGCATGGCATATATGGTCAAAATGTTCACAACAAATTATTCATATTCTTAATCGTACATCACAACGATTTTTGAGTAAAAAAAATGATCGATTATGTCCATATACAACATCGATTGAGTTATTATTAAAATCATTTCAATTGGGAGATTCAGATCGATTAGATCAATCCTATATACTCATATGGCAACAACTATTTAAAGCTCTATGTCGAACAACATTATTAGATTCAGCTCATGGTCAATCATTTACACAAATATTAGATGATCTGTTCAGAGAAACACCAACAATTGAATGTTCACTTGATAATGAAAGACAAATGGGATTTTTAATTATTGCATTAAAAACGCTATGTCATTCCTTGCAAGATACATCACATGAAACAAGGTAAGATTCAGAGATTTTCTTGCGTATACCACAGATACTACACTGTCATGAATCTTCCAACATGTATTTTATCATTTCATCAAGAACAATTTACTTTTAACAATGTTTTATTGTTGAAAGGTCTAGACTTCTTTAGAATAAGCGCCTTGTTTCTAGTAGAGGAAGAACAAGAAATTTGTATTTTAACGTTCTTTTGTCTCCTATTTTAGAGTTGATAACGGACAAAAAGTTCCACCATCTTCGTCAACAATCAACACTACCAGTACAAGTCAATTTAGTTTATTTTCATCATCTCAACAAAAACGTTTATCAATATTGAATAATTTATCGTGTATGTCCTCATTAATCAATCATCTATTAGAAAAGATCAATGTAATATCACAAGATGATAAATGGAGTTCTATATGTTCATGTTTATTAAAATCAAAAACACCATCAACAACAGCTCAACAATATAAAATAATTGTTTATGTCACTATTAAAGAATTGATTCTTGATTTACTTTCTCTATGCAAAAGTCAATCACATCTTGAACATATACTTGAACAAGAACAATTTCTTCATGTTCTACTTAAATTTTTACTCTCATATGAAAACTTAATTTTATTAAATCAAAATTCTAATAAACACATGGGCACATTTGAATCATTTATCATCAAAATATTATCTCAAATACAAATTAGCTACGATTCATCAAAAGCAAATGTACTATTGAATTTAATTTATCCATTGTTAGTTCTTTGTTTTCAACATCCAAAAACATCATTAAAAACAAAAATAAAAAAGTTTTGGAATGATACATTTGGAAAAGTATCAAATATTACATATCCAGCGCCATTGAGGTAAAAAATCTGATATGATTTATGTTAACATTTTTTGTTAATAGAATAAAAAGACAAACTGTTGCTATGTTAGGAAATGTAACTCTTTTTTTTAATTTCTTCTGTTTATTTAGAAATTGTCTTCGAGATTTAAAAGAGAAAGATCAGTTATTATTACCATGTTTTTTATCTGAATCTGAAAATAGTGGTCAAATGACTAATGATTTAAGTTTGAATTGTATCGTACTCGACAGTGATAGTCAAGTTGAATCTCAACAAATTGATATTCCTCAAATTTTAACAACACAACAGCCATCAACTTCCGTAGCTGCAGTGACCGTATCTGATAATGGAGACGAAATAACTGATAAATCTGAACAAATTTTATCCAGTAGCAAAAATCTTCCTCCATCCATTTCTTCACCTCATCTTTTCGCTTTACCAGAAAAATCAGCATCTTCATCCAGTGATATTTATATCCCTATTGATTCGTCTATATCAAATAAACGTCGTCATGTGGCTTTAACTGAACATCAAAAAGAAATGTTAAGAACTAAAGAACCATTGCCAATATTATATGAAGATAATACGCAGAGTTCACAATCAGATATCGTTAATGTACCTGATACACCAACGTATGTTATAACTTGTTTATTTATTTACTAAAGTCGATTTGCTTTTCAATGTTTTGACAAACAAGTGAAAGAAAAAAAGCATCATTTTATTTTTTTTCTCTTCTAGGATAGAAAATATGCTATCGCGCTATTCTCTACGGGGTAATTCAAAAATGAATCGGTTTCCAACAAAACCGAAAGCAAATAATAGTTTATTATCATCTCCATCAGCTTTATTTTCATCAGAACCAAGTGTATCTAATGCCAGTTCAAATAGTGAAAAAGTATCAAATGTTACTCCTAATCAATCACACCCATCTAGTCAAGAACAACAATCAATAACAATAGAAAAGTACACTCAAGAAAAAGAAAATAGTCCAGTCGAAAAACAACTATCAACTTCTATAATCGAGACAAACCAACTTTCCAAGCAAGCTGAAGTAATTTCTCACGAATCATCAGTAACAAAAGACGTTGAAGAAGATCCTGATGTTACACAAATGGAAGATGGTTAGTTTGAGTACACTGTCCAATTAATACGTTAACATTTTAATTTTCTTTGTCTTTTAGGTTTTGCAAGTACACCTGTGACCTTGGCGGTTAATAATCAAGAACAACAATATGAAAAAACTTCAGATTCCGAACAAGTTGCACAGAAAGAAAACAAAAATTCTCGTCGTTCAAAACGTTCAACAATTGTCAAAGATACATTATCAACATCAACAGATGGAAAAAAGAAAAACCGTCGTAGTAGTACAAAATTAAATAAATTAATTTCATCTTGCGATGTATCCGATATTGTCGTTATTAGTAATTCACAATTATTTGATGAACAAGAACAAAATCAGTTTTCAACATCTTTTTTTAGGTAATAAAAAAGTAAAATTGAAACTTCTAGAGCCTTTGAATAAGTCAACACTTTAGTAAATTTAACGCGTTATTGTCTTGTTGAATAAAAACGTTTTTGTGCTTTTTTTCATTGTGTATTTTCTTGTTTTAGTGGTTGTACTGCAGCAAATGAAATTCTTGTCGAAGATTCAGCAGCAGCTCCGCTTACTCCCACACCAGCACACAAGTCTTCTGGTATATTAAAACGCTTGCAGTCTAATTTGACGTCGTCTGCTCGATCTGGTAAACGTGTGAAGTTTAATGATGATATTAAAGTACTAGTGTATACATCACCTTCACGCAAACAACAATCACTACAAAGAAAAACTTCTAACCTGTCCACAAACGAACAACGAAAAAATTTACCATTAAATCAAAAATCAAATGTTGTTAGACGTTTAAGTGCAGTACCAGTCTCATCTACAGAACAACAACAACACCAGCAAAATTTAAGTTCTTCATTAGATGAACGTAGAAACACGTCTCGTGGTCGTTCATCAAAATTATTTCATCCAAATCATGCTTTACTGGATTGGTTACCATCTTCCAGCTCACCTGTGCTAGAAAACCAAGATAAAGTGTCAGAAATAACAATTGATTTACTAAAAGAATCGCCCAAAACATTTTCATCAGATGTACCTGTCGGTACTAAAATACAAGCACAAGTTGAAGAAATTCCTATTGATTCATTTGAGGTATGTATGTAACGCGTTTTGTGAATAATAATACATAAGATGAAATTATCGAAAATCTTAGTTGTTGACTAACGAATGCAGCTTATTCAGTACGGTTGTTGTACATTTCTCCTGACTAGATAACCTGCACTCCTTAGTTTACACTAGAAATACGACGACTATGGTAAGTAAATTCTTCTTGTTCAACATGTGTGGATGAATGCAGGCTTGTTTAACTTATATTTGTTGTTTTAGTAGCAGTAAAATACAATGCGGTACAAACTCTTTAGCCTACTCGATATGTTAGCGTTGACTAGAGATTTTGCACTGTCTTGTGTTCTTTTGAAAAAACATTATAATTCAGTGATGATTGTTCTTCCTAATGTTGTTTCTTATTTTATAATGTTTTGATTTTTGTCTTTCAGGGTTATTTGAACAATAGTTCAGATACATTTAATGAAACTCCTGTCTCTCAATTAGATGCAGTTGATCCAATATTTCCACTGTTAATTGATTGTAATGAACCAGTTGATAGTGTTGTCAATTCGATATTTGGCGGATTATGGTAAGAATTGTTTACAAAATACAGACTCTATTGAATATTTTGAGCGATCCTGTAGACAAATTGTTACTAACGATTGGTCGAAAGTTAAAGGAGCCTAACTGAAAGAAGCAGGTATATTCAATGTGGGTGATATGGTCCTGTACTGATAATAACTTATGGCGGAGGACGATAATCTTTACTGTCTAGTCATAAAATTACATCTAATATTTATATTGTACGAGTCACTCTAGTATGGATGGATGTACATAGAGAAAAGCATTTTTTACTTCTCAACATACATATAAGAAAAGAAAATTTTTGCTTTCGCAGATTCGAACTTGTAAAAATAAAATTTATTTGTTTTGTTATTGAAGTATATGAGAATTGATTTTAAATAGAACATATTCAATTTAGAAAAACAATCTCAAGTTGGAATTCTCGTATAGAAAATATATTCCAAAAAAAACTGAGTTAAAAGATTCGATGAAAAGAGTCACCGTTAACTAAAGTTTTCTATTTTTACTACAAATAATTGCAAACCATTTTTGACTACTCAGTTACATTACATCATACAAATAAATTCTTCTTCAGATATGTCTACTGCGACTTTTCTTTTTTACCAACGTTTAGTTATTTCTTCATTTTCTTCGTTTAGGTCAAGTGGTGCATTAAACTACTTTTACAGTCGAAATATTCGAACAATTGGAGATTTATCTCGTTTAACAGCAGCACAAATTGATCTTTATCGTATTCCACCGCCTAAAATACAAACAGTTCGAAAACAATTACAATTATTTTATGATCGTCTAAATAATACAAGAGTTATTTCAAGCAACGAAAATGAGAATGAGCAAACAAGTGAGTAGTAAAGAATTTCTTTGAAAACTGATAAAAGAGAAATTCGATTGAAACTAGCCTAGCTAATGACTCGCTTCTTGTGTTATGACGCACGAATACCAAATTCTTTCGGATGAAAGCGCTTTTAATCTACAGCAAAGACACAAGAGAAAGAGATGGTACATATTGTTTCTTATTCCAGAATGATAGTTACTTTTCGTGCGAATAAGTCAAACGCGTGTTTATTCATTTTACCTATAAAAACAATGACATTTAATGACAACAAAAACAAATCTTGATTAAGGAAATAGCTATTTTGTGCTATTATTCTTATACGATGTTTATGTCCAGTCTAACCGCCTTTATTAGGATAGTTCTCATTATTTTTTTCCTCGTTCTAGATGGTTCTACTGAAGAACCAACATTCGAATGTTCAACGAAATCAACCACGGGTTTGCTCGATCAAACATTTGAAAAAGATGAGGCAACATCAGAGTTGATAAATACCGATCCGATTTATGATGTGGACACATTAATTGACACTCAAGAATATGAAAATTTATATTTACAACAACCTCAACAAGAACAAGAAGAACCAGTGATGCAATCAAATAATTTACAATCAGTAACAGATGAAGAAAATACCACTTTATCTGATAAAATAATTGAACCTGTTATATCTAACGAAACTGTTAGAGAGAATCGAACACGAAAAGAAAGAAATCCGACACTAACGTCAAGGTACATAGAAAATAGAAAAAAGACAAAACTTTTGTGAACATCTTGAATTAAGATTGTCTCTCTCAGAGAAGAGCCTCTGTTATTGATTATCGGTTTTTCTTTTTTCGTCTTTTCTTCTATTTATTTCTTTACTGAAAATTTTTCTCATTTTTTTTGTTTAGCGAGGAGACTTCAATAATCACAGATTCGGCTATGGTTCCTGATGACCAACTAATGCCACCATCATCATCATCACCTCTCAAACGTTCATTACCACGCGATGATGGAGAAGAAGATGAAGAACAACAACAACAACAGTCAAAGAAATCATTAATCGAAATAGAACAAAATGCATCAACTACGCACGAGCTTTATCTACAGATAAAACAGTCGCATGAACAGGGTAAATTAATATTTGATGATGATTATATTGAAATGATGCGTTTATTACTGAATAATTGTTCCCATTTACAAAAATTAAGACTTAAAAGATTATTTTTTGAAGAAGACGATTAATAGTATCAAACGTTAAATGCAATTTTTTTGTACTTTTGTTTAGTCTTATTTTCTGCCTCAGATTGAATATATTCAGATATTTTTCTGTTATTTTTTGGTGTGTGCTAAAATTAGATTTGTATATTTTTTTATCGACGATAATTCGTGTACATAGACATAGTTGTAATTGAATAAAAGATAATGCCATTTTGTCTATGTCTGTTTGTAATCACTTTTTTTTTCTATTCTTTGTGTTGATGTATTGAAACCATGTAATGGTTTTCTTTCTGTTTTAATATGAACAAACTTATGAATAGAAAGAATAAAATTTATATTTGAGGAGAATTTTGCTGTAAATTTGGGTGATTCTATATGAAGAAATTCAATTCAGTTAAGCACAAAAGACATATCTTCACAATGACTCCAACTCCGTGTTTTTTTATATGATTTGACATTAAAACAACAACAAGATATTTTATGATTTAATTTGAGAATAGATTAGTGTAATTGTAACAAAAATTCATTAAATGTATATAAAGAGAATTCTCACATACTGACGTACAGCAAAAACAGAGAATAACTGCTGTAAATATTCTCAATTAAATAATTCAATTTAATTGCGAGTTTTCAACTTTATTCAGAAGTTATGTATCAGACAGTATGAAGAAAAATAAACATGTACCTATGAACTATAAATTTTACAAATAATAAAAGAAAAGAATATTGGTCTACTTTTTTTACCATTTGTATATCACTCTAAATCCACCATTTCATTAATTTTTACTCGACATTTTACAGTTCACAATTGCACTTCATATTCAGCCGTTTTTAAACGATTAAAAACGGCTGAATAATCATGCTGCAAAGAGCACATAATCAACTGTAGACTGCATGTTTGACATCGTTAAATAATGTCTTTTTTTATTATTCATCGACGCCAGTTTGATTCGAGGTGAGTGTCTCTACATTTTCAAAGTCGATATCATCATTATTGAAATGAGCATGTTTAGCTAGTTTAAAAGTCATTATCCTTATCTTTCATTTTGTGTTTAGTCATTCGAATCTCTCGGCTATCCATCCATTTCAAAATAGAATGGTTGCGGATGGTTTTTGAATAACTTTTGAACGGAAAAAGCTATAGAGCTTTGGTTTTCAGTAATAGATCGAGGACAGTTAGTCACATGATTCTATGAGAAAATCAGATTTTCATGAAAGATCTACCATGATGTATCTTTTGAGTGAAAATCGAGGATTCCGTAGCCAGAAAACAAGATGGGTATTGATTTCTAAGAGGGTAGTTCGGACACATGTCTAGACTCAGTTTGAGTCGAGGAATCCGAGAATCACATTGGTGAGATTGGAGAGTAAACTTGTGAGAAGATTAGACCGATTTTCTCAAAAGTCAATTTTGGGCGTTTTTGAGGAGTTCGCAGTATTTTGCGTTTTTCTCCGGGAAAACTCGCTCAAAGCGAAAAAATAAGGTCAGATCCGTGATCACCAGACAAAACTGTATCTAATGATGTGCCTTTAGGCGAAAAATAAAAAGTACTGCAACTTTTAATTACTGGCAGCTTATAAAAAATGTAAAAGGAAAAAATCCGTACTTTTCATGTCACTCCCCCCTGATGTCCACCCTATTCTATATTCTGTCACCTAGGCAACTTCATTTTATTTTAAGTATCGAATGAGCATAGTGAGCACTCAAGAGCTCCACTTCAGTAGCCGTCTTTCATGGATCTTCAAAAAAATATCTTCTGGGGGTAAAGGGTTAAGTAGATAAAACCAAGTAAATGTTGATATTTTTATGTAGTCTGGAACAATTCTGACTGGGTTATGAATTTTTAATTTTTGATGTAAATAGTAAATTATGGACTATCTCGTCTAGTATCGTTTTCTTCACTAGTTTTTCGAAATTCTTTTCGAAAAGAAACATTAACATTACCACGAGATTCAGAGTGGTCGACAATTTATGATCCATGTGTTTTGGAAGTTCCCAAACATGAAGTTTAGCAGATAGATAGGTCTTCCGAAAAACCTTATAGCGTCCGAACCGTTGTAGACGGAAGATTGGGACTTGCATAGTTTTGGAGAGCTCTAGTGGTAAATAATAATAAAAAGAAAAATATATTTTGCTTCTTTGGCTTCACTTTATATAGAAGAAAAACAAACAGTTAAAAAAATACAATAAACAAATAGTTATACAACCGTTAATCACTCGAGTTTTATGATCAATACAAATTTTTATTTTTCATTTTCGATCAATACAATGAGTTTATCAATGAGGATGCTGTTCGACAATTGATCTCCTGCTACTCTAATAAAATTCTTTTCTCGTATAGCAGCGAATAATTTTGAACATTTTGGTCTTCTAAACTTCGACCGATTTCAGTGTCTGATTGGTAACGGCGATCTTGGATGATTATTGTTTTGTCATCCAACGCATGCTATGAAAGAAAACTGTAAGGCAGTTGAGGATCAAAGCATCATTGGGCCTAAAGAAAATGATACGAATCATTCTTATAGTTTTTTTTTATCCAGTCTGACTTGTTTCTCAATTACCTGCACTTGTCCGTAATACATTTGAACATATCGATTGAACGCGTTTTCCAATACTACTTTATCTTTCATTTCGTAATGCAGTCCGAAATCGTGTTGTTTACAAAATTGCTCGAACAATCGCGTGTTCATTGCGTCTACGACAAAGAACTGGCTATATCACGCAAGCCATAGTTGTTAGTAACTTTTTTAAATATTTCTCTCAGAGTTTTAATATGTTCTCCCATTAAATCTCATGATTCGATGGTTGTTTCCTCGTTGTCAATCTTGTCGTGAAACTGATGGTAGTCTTTAGGGAACTTTTTTCGTAGCGAATTTTTTCGACGAATTCTATTGGTCGAGTTCAATTAGCGAAAAGTGTTCCCTGTAATTATTACACGAGACGGGTGTTGAAATTTTTTCAGCTATTATGTCTGTATAAACTTGGCGGATCTAAGTGGAAGCATCCAGTCCACCTGCAAGGAAGTTTCTACCTGTGCTCCCTGCCTGTATAGGACAAAAGGTGTCTTTTCTCACCTGCAAACTAAACTGCAACGCGGGCAAATTTTATTTGCCCCTGCAGGGCCAAAAATTATGCAGGTGATCAGCTCTGCTACATACGGACCTTACTTGATGTTGAACTAACTTTTGTATGCGAGTCAGAGAAAAGTAGCTGAAAAAACCATAGATTTTTCTTTTTTCAAATGTACAGTGATACTGTGAAAATCCAAAAAGTTTATTTAATTTATTGCTAGTAGCATAGGCCGTGAAAACAGCAGAAACTTTAAAAACAGTCAGCTATCAAGTATAAATATTTGCAGAATGCTTGAAGGTAGAAAGAAGAAAACACAAGAAGAGATCTCTTGATCTTTTTCTATTAGAAATTAGCAAATCTTTTAGACTAAATTTTTGTTAGACGTTTGATAGCAATTCTTTTAAAACAGCGACATCTGAAAGACTATGATTCACAAAATTTGTAACCAATGAGTTATTCATGATATGACGAATAAAATCAATATTTTTTTCAAACAACGAAATACGTCTGCACTCTCTCGGTCCCTTGACTTTAGGAACTTATATCTGCGAACGATCCTCCATCACTTTTGAATCCCCGACAACGCTCACGCCTCCCTTCGGTCGGCGTTCGCTAGGGGACTATCTGAAATATGTTCTAAATTTTTCATTGATTTGTTGTATACGGTTCGTAATCTAATGTAAATCTAAAAGGTTTTCTCGAGGTTTTCTCACCCTCACCCTGCAAAGGTCTCCACAGGCCTAAAAATATTTCTGAATTCAAAACAATGCTATCGCCTCCCTTCGATCGGCGTTCGCAACCAGTATAGCTAAGAAACGCTGTGAACTTCGCTGATTCCACGGAAAAACCAAAAAAAAAAGAAGTAGAGGAGCGGAATAGAAAAGAAAATATTGAGCTGAATTTGTTATTCAAAATCAAAATATGATATTTTTATAGTTGAATTTAACGAACTATTTCATAAAAGTTTTTCTCAGTGGTACTAAATACTCATAGGATTTCTCTAGACTTTTTGTGAATATTACGAGATATAAGTATCTTTACTTTGAATCCAACTGCTAATTTGTATTACACCGCTTCTTGACCCAAAGTATTCCGATTTATACGTATCAAAGTCATTATAAGCAAGATAGAACCGGATATTTTCTAGACCTTATTTCTTGCTCATGATGATGCAATGTAATCAAGACTGATTTAAAAGGAAATGATGCAAGAAACTTTTAATTTTTTAATTCATCTAAGATCAATGGCAATTCTCTTCCGTCCAGCAATCGACTGCCACCATTTTTTCTCTATAAAAATTCGAACGCAGCCTATAAGTTATGCATTGTAAAACATTGATATTACGCGGTAAGAAGTAACTTAGCCATTCTAGGACCGAATCAAATTAGGCCAATAATGCTCTAGTAGTATTGTTCGCAACAAACAATAGAATGAATATTCTTTTAGATGAAAATCTCTGATAGTCTTATTTGTGGGCCTATGGTGCGTGTTTCATCGTTACCATTTCGTTTATTAGCATTGGAATATGGTGCTGACATTGTTTTCTCAGAAGAATTAATTGATTTTCGATTGAGTAATTGCGTGAGAGTTGAGAATGGTAAGTGTGACGCTGTTCACATGTTACGCTGATACATTTAATCTATCATATATTTTTCTGTTTAGACTTTCTTGGTACTGTCGATTTTATGATTCCTGGTGAAGAACGACCACTCTTTCAAACACATTCAATCGAAAAGGGCAAAGTTATTGTTCAAATAGTGAGTGACGAAGAAATGTGTATAAAATATTCTACTTTGGCTTTTTATTTAGGGAACAGCTGATGCACAACGAGCATTGACTGCTGCCAAAATTGTGTAAGCATATTTCATTTATAGCATAGATATTTGTAGAGACATTCGAGTATTATCCCTATTTCCAAAAGCCGTGAGTTTTGTAAGAGTTTAAATTCTTTTAGAATTCCTTGACATTTTGTAGCTTATGATCAGTTCGGTACTTGTTTGTTGACTATTTATAGTATTACCAAGTGAGTCTACTTAGTTGACTGGACAAAAAAATGTGAACAATCATTTCTTCTTAACACAGTATTAATCATCTGCAAGTTTCAGAATGAGTACATTAGAAAGATCCCAGCACATCTTAGTCTTTCTTGATGAAATTATATTAAAAAGTAATCCTTCACTTACTAAGATTTTATTTACTTTTTAGTGAAAATGATGTTGCTGGTATCGATATTAATATGGGCTGTCCAAAAAAGTTTTCTGTACATGTACGTTGTTACTTTTAATGTTAAATTAGACTCAGTATATATTTGTTTGTATTGTACAGGGTGGTATGGGAGCAGCTTTGCTACATGAACCAGATAAAATAAAAGAGGTAAGAATTTCAAACTTTGACTTTCACTATCACGTGACTTTCGCTTTTTCTCTAGATATTAGAAACACTCGCAAAGAATCTAAAAATTCCAGTAACATGCAAAATCCGCTGTTTACCGTCGGTAAGTGTGGGTAAGTCTTGTGGGGGTAATGAAAATATTTATATCAGAATGTATATAGACAAATTGTTTGTTTATGCTTTCATTTAGCTTGAAGATACGTTGAAATTAGTACGAATAATCGAAAATACGGGAGCACATGCACTGATCGTGCATGGTCGAACAAAAGATGAAAGAAATCCAAATAAAAACCGTGATGAGTACATTAAAGAAATTAGTCAAACATGTAAAATACCCGTTATAGCAAAGTAAATAAAAAGTTGCTTCATCCTTCGCAATGATTCTATGCCACTTCGCCTAGTGTCAAATGATCTGACAGCTAGAAAGATAATATGCTCATCGTATAGCGCTATCAAATTTATGCAAAATTGACTATAGAGTTTGGTCAGCTAACTCTGCTACCGAAGTGAAATTTTGCGAAGGTTTTTTAGCATTTTGTTTCTCTTATAATTTTCGCAGGACGAGAAGCTCAGAGATTTGAAACGTCTCAAATTAAAGAGAAAAGTATGCTAAGATTTTAAGACGTTCTCGAAGTCGAAACATTCTTCTGTTCAAAAACTATGATAAAAATACAAACATCTCCTTTTCAAACTTATATCCGAAAATGTTGGTGTTTGTATTTTTATTATAGTTTTCGAATGAAAGATTGTGTAGAGTGCGAGAACATCTCAAAGTCTTCAACAAACGTTTCTCTTTAACCTGAGATGTTTTAGAGCTGTGGAAGTCTTGTCCTTCGAAAATTATAAGAGAAACAAAATGCTAAAAAACCGTCAAGGAGTTTCACTTCGGTAGCACAGTTAGCTGGCCAAGCCATATACTTGTTTTTGAATAGTCCTGCATTTACTTTTCTGGTCAGCTAGCCTATAGGCGGTACATTTTACTTCTACCTATGTATTGTCCATTAGTGTGGACAAAGTGTCTAAAGACGAATTGACGAATCGCAATTTTTGGGCGTAAAAATGATGCAACAATTCGCATTTTACCATTGTTTTGCGAATTCGCAGCGAATTCGTAATTCAGTGCGAACTGATGCGAACTAACAA
>CAJNOQ010002343.1:0-24817 GCA_905250885.1 Didymodactylos carnosus | reverse complement strand
AGGTCGGAAATTCTTTCAGCTGTTCAAATCCTTTTTCAAATTTGTTCTAGCTATTATGGGCACAATTCTATCGTAATAAACAAAAAAAGTGGTCCATATATGGACCACCGCCCGTCAAAGGGTTAAATTAACTTAATTTTATTGTGATTATCAGAACGTATTTCATCATTGTACTAAAACAAACTCGTTAAGGAAAGCAAAACACTTTATTCAACAGAATTGTTAGCCCTATGCAGATATACGTGCAACATCAAGAGTTCAAAGAGTCAGGTGACTCAGGAGAGAATAGGGAAGACAAACAGCAATGCCCACAAATATCCTATATCACCTTCTTTGAGTACAGAGCGTTAAAAGGGCACATTATGCAATGTCTGGTAAAATCACAGTTGGCACAACCATTAAACATATGAAAAACAACAAATGTCAAACTACAATTAATCATCCACGAATCTATAATCAATTGTTCCGGGTTCATTCCTGTGAAACACTCTCAGAGCCTACTGCTCTCTGGGTAGCGGGAGCCGCATCTTGGGACAGACACACTAAACAATTTGTGGCAACTGGAAAAAATCAACAAAGCTTTTTTAGTACACAAAAACCTTATATTTTTCGTACTTGAAATATACGATCATACTTTCGTGAAGCAAAAAGAAATACAAATGTAAAAAGGTTAGAGATGAATGATGTGGTGAAATGATGATTATAGTATGTAGTCTTGGAGGTGATAGTATAATGACTGTACCATAGACTTCATTTTCTTACGATGATCATGCAGTAAAGATCAAATTGCTGGTTACTACTTGCAGAAAAAAAAATCCAGTGTGTCAATTCGTTTTTATGAAAAAATTACGTTTTAAGACAAATTGAAAAGAGTAGGCTGGATATAGTTGTTAGTCTATACTGAAAGGATCCTCAATAATCCTCGTTTTTCTAGTTCGTCCTTTTTGGGATACAATACGTTCGTTACTGATTTCTTTTTATTCGTTTTCAGATTATATTCTTTAGATTTAGTGGCATGAAGTTTGAAGAATATTGAAACGTATGAAAAGTTCGTCGTTTTCCATCCCAAGTAAAAAAATTGTCTAATTCGTTCTCTAATTGCTTCATAACGTTTGTTGTTATTTCTCTTTCTAGTGATAGGATAACGAAATCAATTGCTTATTTATCAAAACAAACCAGCATTATTGAATCTTAAAAAGAAGAAATAGATCGTGATGGGCAATCGAAGTTCAAAAAAGAAAAATAATGACAGACCTTCGACTGCTTATGGACAACAACAACACCAATTGATGAATGATGGTGGGAGTGGTTTTATTGATTCACTACCAACAGCACCATCTAATGCTCATATTTTGCATTCACAATCCAGCCGAGTCAGTAGTGATAGCGGTATTCACCCCAAATCGAGCAAGACTAGTATGTATATACGTATTATGTATTGCGTTGACTTAATTATCTCGTATGTTCGAATCTCTTTTCGTACAAAATTGATTCTGTGTTTTTCAATAGTATTAGTTTAGAATACTATAATAGAATATTTTTCCGCTTGTATTCTGACAGAATAAAGCTTATATCAATTACTTTAATATCCTAACGTGTTTATTTACGTGTTCTAGGACAAATTTATATTGCCAATTATGATTTTAATGGTGCACAAACGAATGGAGAACTTAGCTTTCGACAGCAAGATAAACTGGAAATAATCGATCGACATACGTATGCATTTATTTAGATTTGAATCTAGTTTCCATTTTTTTTGTAAAAATTATATTAATTCTAGATATAATGAATGGTGGCTTGCAAAAAATTTGAGAACCGGACAATCTGGTTATGTACCTGCTAACTATATATCGCCAATAAATGATTTAACATCGATCGAGTAAGATAAACACGCTGATAAAATCAGAGATTCTATTAGTTACTTTTGTTTCTTCGACAATAAAGCATCGCGATAATAAACCCTATCTATTTAGATGGTATTTTACTGATACAAATCGTCGAGATGCTGAACGTTTTCTAGAACAACCACATAATGGTAAAGGAACATTTTTAATTCGACCGTCAGATTCGAATCAAGGTAAGAGTAGATAAAAATTAATGAAAAGAATTATAATAATTATTCTCTTTTTTTTCCTAGGCCAAGAATCATTATCTGTACTTGATCTAAGTTCCGACAAACATTTTCATGTTAAACATTATCGTATACGTCGTGCTGATTCAGGCTTATATTATATAAGTAGCAAAATTTTATTTCCAACATTACATGAACTTGTTAAGCATTATCAAAGTAAGTTTAAAGATGAATCTATAAATTAATTAATTCCTTTTTATTTTATATTTCTCATTTAGCTAAACAAGATGGCTTATGTTGCATATTAAGCCGAGCGTGTCCTAAAATAAAGCCCGCATTACCCGATATTGATCGTCACGGTTTGTTAGAACTTGATCGTAAACAACTAGAGAAAGTCGAATTATTAGGTAAAGGTAATTATGGTGAAGTTTATCATGGAAAATATGGTACTCGTGATGTGGCAATTAAATATATGAAAACTGATATAAAAAATCGTTCATCAAATGTTGAGAAATTCCTTGATGAAGCTAAAATTATGAAAGATTTAAATGATAAAAATATCGTACGATTGTATGGTGTATGCACAAAAGAAGAACCGATTTTTATCGTTACAGAATATATGACAAACGGTTGTTTGTTAAATTATTTACGTGAACATGGAAAAACTTTAAAACCGAGTAACCTTGTTGATTTCGCTACACCAGTATGAAAATTTATTTAATGTTTTCAGTGATTGAAATTAGTTTACGGTCTTGTGTTTGTAGGTTGCCAAAGGAATGTGGTATCTTGAACAACGACAATTTGTTCATTGTGATCTAGCAGGTTTGTTCAATAGTTTCCAAACCTCAGCGGACGTCTTTATTTTTCATTGTTTTAATTAAAAATAGCACGTAATATTTTGGTTGGCGAACAAAATACTGTCAAAATTGCTGATTTCGGCTTGGCCAGAGTTGTACAAGATGGACGTTTACTTGTTGATCGTGGTTTGTTTACATTGTTTAGTCGTATGTAACCTGATAGAAAATATTTTCGTTTGTTTCATTAAGAATCACAATTTCCAATAAAATGGACGGCACCCGAAGCAGCAACGAAAAAAGAATACACAACTAAAAGTGATGTATGGTCCTACGGAATTTTACTCTACGAATTAATAACAAGAGGTTCAAATCCTTATCCAGGTAAATAAAATTTTAAGAAAATCATATTGTTAGAGGTTATTTTTACTCTTTAAAGCTCAATTCTGAGCCTTCTAATTTGTCTAAAGCGAATCTTTTCTATTGTGACATTTGGAAAAATCAAAATGACGTCGTTCTTTTCTTTCGTTTTTAAGATATGAGCAATAACGAAGCGTTACAAGCTGTTTTGAATGGTTATCGTATGCCACAACCACCAGACTGTCCTGATTCATATTATTGTATTATGTCCAGGTGTTGGGAAGAAAATCCGGACAATCGTCCTACATTTGAAAATTTGTATAATCTTTTTGACGATTATGAAATTCAAGCTGAACCCAATTATAGAGAGACATAATTTAATAATTCTAATGTATATTTTGCTCAAAATAGTTATATAATATATATATACTGACCCACAAGAAGAATGAAAACAAAATGTTACCTTTATTATTATTTTTCGCTCAGATATAGTTTAGATTACAATGCTGATAGCTTGCTGTCTTATTATTTTAATCCGCCGTAGTATGCGATTTCTTTTTTAAATTTGTACGTATATGTGTATGCGTGTGTATTCTGTATTTTTTCTTATAAAAGAATCTTTTGTTTCTTTCTTACCCCCTCCTATTCTATTTAAATAATCTTTTATATTCTTAATAATATATTAGAACAAATTGCTTAAAATAAAAAAAAAATAATGTTAGATTTAAATAATATTCATTCTTTTATTTCTACTTTGTTTAACAGTGAAAATGACAACAGCTTTTTGTATCTTTATGTTGTTTATCTGTTCTTGTGAACAATTTTCTCGTTGCATTTCACTCTTTTTCACTCGTTTTCTTTCTCTAATACAGTTTTTTTTTTCAAAAATAAAAACTGTACTAACTGTACTATCTCTAGTTAGATCCAATTCAGAATAGATGAACAGCTAGTTTTTCTATTTTGTTTGATAAATTAATTCAATTTTTTACAAAAGAAAGAAGGTGGATTCTTCAATATTTTTTAAAACAATAACCGTCCAGACTAGTCTTCTGTTTATGAATGATCTTCTATTCTGGAAGAGTGTTTCAACCTAAACATTTTTTTTCTTGTTTGTTACTGAACAGTCATCCATCTCTTTGTTTTTGTTAACAACGAGCAGTGCTACTTTGTCTTCTCGAAAGATGAGAATAAAAATTCAGTTTAATAAATGAATAATGAGTTCTTTTTCCTTTTTTTTTTCTCTTGTGTTTTGTGCGTAATGGACATAAATGTTATTCTGCAATTTTTTTTTGCTCTTTCACATATCTTTATTGATACTCACAATTTATAGAAATTCAAATGTTCGTGTTCTTCTCTTCGTGCTTTATTTGCAATACGTTAACGATGGTTTTGTTTTTCATATGTAATGAAGATAATTGAATAATTAATAAAAATGTACTAGGAGACAAACACATTGCTTTACTTATTCATTATGTTTGGTAGTTATACCTATATTTCCATAGAAGGAAATTTTAAAAATCAATCTTCTGTTTTTCCTTTTTCTCGTTTTAACTTTCTCTCATACAAACAAATGTATAAAATATAATTGTTTTTCCAATATAAAAAATCAATTGTTGATCATGATGATAGGATAATCATCGAAAGCTCGAATCAAATAAATAAATTAGATTTTGTAAACAAAATCTTAATTATGATATTTGTAACAGTTATTCACTTCGTTTATTCATTATTATTTTCCACTGGTGTTTCAATTGTTATTATACCACAGATTGTTCTTGATGAAGTAAGTAACTGGATAAAACAATATAAGATAGTTCATTATTAATCAAAAGTAAAAGGAAAGCGATTCTATTATGAATGAATTTAATCAGTAAGTAATAAATACTAATAAAGATAGCGTGGATTTATTGTCTCACTTTTGTTTTCTGTTTTAGATATACATCGATGTTTCGAAAATCCACCGAAGTCTCTGTAAGAGAAATGATCGTGATATGCGAATTATAGTACCATCTCGTGCTGAACATTTGTTACAAGAGATTAGATGTTATTCAACTATGGCTCTTACGTCTCATTCAAGTAATAGTTAGTAGAATGCATATTTAGTTGAACTGAATCTAAGTCTGCTTCGTTGTATCTCGATAAATGCGGCATAACATTCATCCAAGAACCGTTTTGTATTGTACAATAGATCGTGCCGAAATAGCTTTGAATCAGAATTTATACCGAAGAAATCGCAATGTTCTGACACTTATTATATATAAATATTCTCAAAGATCTTGCGGACTTTCGCTCTGTCTCGGATATGAACAATCAACAACCGATAATTATAAAAGAAAAATGTACTATTTGCGTTTTCAATAAGAATTGTTGCCAGTTATTTCTCGATTTAGTCTTGCTGGTAATAAAAATAATTCTCCGAAATTAAGTATACTAATAACATGTTCGAAGCGAAGTAAAAAATATGAACAAGCCGATTTTCGTAAAATGAGTAAAGAAGGAAAAATTGTTTATGGTTATAAATTAGCATTGGTTGCCTACCTATTGGTTATATCATCTCTCATGTATGATGTACGTTGATCGTGTACTACTAATACGTCACCATTAAGATGATCATGGTTATTACCTAAAAGTATGCAAGGATTCGAGAAGAAAGACGAAAGGACAGGATTATTAGTCGCCAAATAAGATCGATACAAAATCAAAGAACAATCAGAGGCCAATGGTGCTATACAGAGATTGAAAACTCGATTGAGTGAAACAGTGGCTAGACCATTCAAAAACAAAGTAAAACTATCGAGAGTGTTCATTTAAAATAAAATGTAAATGACCTTTAGACTTCTATGAGATCATGAAATTAATGAAATGAGGGAGATTTCGTCCTAAAACTGAACGTAAGTTGGTTTGGCCGACTTGTCAGAAGAGTCTGTTCAGTGACTGTCGCTGAAGAGTTTGTTCAGTGACGAAGAACAAAAAAGTCTTTATTTAAGATGAGCATCGCTATCGGTACAATTGGTACGAGATCGTATTCTGCAAAATAATTTAGCTACTTGACATTCTAGTATTATTTCTTGTTAGACAAAAAGTGTTGTTTTCTGTTCTATAGGAAGTAAACTCCGGATTCGGAAACTTATAACAGTGTTACATAAATAAATTATTGAAACTAAGGTAAATCTTTATTACTATCTAAAAAAGGTTATCTTTATTACTATATAGTTGTTAGATTAATTTTGTTTAAAGATAGCGATGGTATATCAAGATTCTTAATCGATTTAAGATGCAGAATTACATAGTACAGTCATTTCGACATTTACATTCATTGGCAATTAAACGTAGTAAACTCAGATGGAAAATGAATATGTATTACACATATTTGTATTTTGTCACAATTGACAACAGAGATGTAATAGTCTGAATTACTGTCATCGTATCACACATAGGGCTGTGACAGTTACCATTACTGTTACAGTAACTGTAACTGCTGATCGGTTACAGTTCCTGGTAACGGTAACGGATAAGCAATTACCGTTTAAGTAATGGTAACGACCAGTTACAAGTAACGGTAACTGTTCAGTATATATTTCAACGGTAATGATAACTGTCACAGCCCTAATCACACAGTATGTGACACGTACATTAATGTATTTTCATACAGAGGTAGAAATGAATTGAATGCATCGATTTTAAAATTTTCTTTTCTTTTTTCTGCATTTGAAGTTGTTTTGTTTTGAACTAAATATACTGCGCATAAAGATGTCGTACAAACACTGTTATTGCATTATGGCATTAGAAATACATTATTTTTAAGAAATGAAAGTAATACCAATGGTAACGAAAATGTAATTTGATTTGACATATATAAGACGTTTATTGGATGTTTAATTTTTAGGAAGCGGCAGACACAGTCAATGTTTTCACAATGTTTGATTATGTTACAATGAAATTACCGTTAATCGAACTAGTTAATAAAGTCAGTGAACTCAACTTCATCTTGTTAATGTGAATATAGACGAATTTAATGTTAAAGCAGTAATAAAAACAAAAACGTCATTAGATGCTCAACGTAGATCACGATCAAATGAGTGAAATTAACTTAATAACAAGATGTTTTCTTTCTTTCTAATTGTTACTGTTTATCGTAAATAAATTATAAAAAGTTTACAGAACGTTTTTTTTTTCTATAATTACCGGTGAATGTTTCCACTATATGATAATATCAAATGAAAGTTTATTTTACCTTTGTTAAGAAGTCTGGCTCCAGCATGTGCATTGCCAATTTGACATCTTGTTTGTTGCACTAGACCCAACCAACACATTTCATCGTAAAAGTAGAAAAGTTAATCAAAAAATTGAATCTTGGAACTTTCAGATTACTCTGCTTTTCGAACAATCAACACCTTTCTGTGCATGCTTATCTTGTTTTAAGGTATAGATGCTATTTCTGGTGTTTGTGTTAATCTCATGCGACTTCTAGGTCGACGAACATATTGTGTCATAATTGGTAAATCGATTGGACTTTTTCTTCCCATTATGTAAGATTTTCCTGTTTGTGGTCTCTGAATTATTTTCTAAATAAAAAAAAGGGAACGTGTTGATGTTTCTATCTTAAGTTATCATCAACAGTTTATTTGTGTTTACGTGTTCATCCATAATGTAGTGAGTGAAAGGAAGAGAGAATTATTGGTATCCGTCAAATACACAAGGATGTAGATCTTTTCTTATTAACAATCAGTGACAAACTTTGTGTATAGAAAAATATTTATTTCTCTTAACCTTATTAAAATAGAGGGTGAAAAGGTATAAAATCAGTGAATTAAAACACTGGTATCAGTATTAGAGACCACAGAGTACATTCTTTGATAGCTATTGTTTAAAAGACTATCGTTGTTTCACCAACTGTATTAAAACGTGGTGTTAAACTAAAAACACTCGATTGTTGTTGTGAATGAATTGGTGTCGTGTGATGTGTACGTGAACGATTTGTCACACTATTATTTTTATGTGCACGTGGGGTTTTAGTTTTAAGTGGTGATGTTATATTTGCGACATCAGTTAGGGATAATTGTTTGTGATTAGAGTCCGGTGTGGTCATATTAATAGACGTATGTGATGATTGCAAAAATCCATAATCATTTAATAGTGGGGTTTTTGCAATTAATTTTCCTTTCACTTTGACACCGCTTACTGAAGTCGATGTTTCAGATCCTACACCATCACCACGTATTCTGTTGCTAGTCGAGTGTGATGGTCGATAAGGTAAAGTGGTCCCTTTTATAATCCGTTTACGTATTTCCTTTATATCATAAACTGCAGTTGTTGGTTGTTCTTTAGATGGAGAACTAAGTGAATTTTGTTGTTGTTGACTCTTATCTTTATAAACATTTGTTTCAAAGCTTGTGTAAGCTGGTGCAAGATTATAGGAGACTAATGGTTTTGACGCATCGTTTTCAAAATTATTATTAGAAAGTTTTTTTCCTTCTTTATATGCTAAACCCTTATAAACATTTTTATATTTTGGTATTGCTTTAATATTGGGCAACACTTGTCGATGATATACCGTTGAATCTTGAATACTTTGCTCTTGTTGTGTATTTTGTGCATCTTCAATCAAATGTTTACTGCGCTTTGATGTAGGTTTTGTTTTAGTAGGTGCGCATGATTTAACTGATTGCCACATACTTTCGTTCAATTCTTCTTGGATAAATGTTTCTAATGTATTATTATTTAATTTTGATGATGATTCAATGATTGATAATGTTTCATCAACACCAACACAGACATCATTTGGCAATGAATGGTTCGAAAATTGTGAATTAAGATTTTGTCTACGTTGATGTTCGTAATAAGTAGTTGTTGATTGATTTGATATAAGAACTTTTTCTTTTTTGATAGTCAATGGAACATCGTGTGTACTCATATTACTACAAGTACCAACTGTTGTTTTCTGTTTTTGTGGTGATAAAGTTGAATGAGAACGTTTTATTTGCTGTTGATGAGTGTGAATATTGTGTGCTAAAGAACGACGCTTTGAATTTTTATCTATTTCCAATGGTGTATCATTCATGTTCACACTAGCCGTCTCACGTTCATTTTCTAAACGTGTACATTTAATTGGCTCAAAATAAACATGTCCATTGTATCCTCGCCAAACCTGTAGAAAACAATAAACATAAAAACAAGGACAAGTATCGATAATAGTTGCACTAAAACAAAAACTATTCATGAACAACAATAATCTGAGACGTATAGTCACAAGTGATATTAGAATAAAAAAAATTACTGTTTTGAAATGGATCCAGTGGTGTCATAACACCACAAAGATCCTTGCTTCAAAAAGCATCGATCAGAAGCCGACGTCTTCCTACTAACACAGAAACATTCTTCATATGTCGACGATATGCCACTAAAGCTTTTCATCAGACAGTACATGTCATCTTTTATTTCCTTTCTCAATTCAAACACAAGTAGCAAACAAATATGAAGTTTTTAATTTTTAGATTAAATAAATCATGAAAAAATGATGATACAAAATATTTTAATTCAATCTGGCCACTAGGTGTTGGTATTTCGATGAAAATCAAATGTTCTAGGACTAATCTATGCGACAGACAAACACAAAATTATTCAATCATATTTTCTTGATTTGAAAATATGAATATACTATGAAAAAAATCTTGATATTATATTAAATGAAACGGCTCATTGGCTGGTTTTGACGATAATAATTTAAATTTCAACAATACAAATTAAACATAAAGTAGTACAAGTACGGCTACACACATCTTGCTGAGTAATGCTGAATATATACGAACATCAGGGTTGCCAACAAGAAACCGAAAAAGATCATCCTGAAATGTTCTTATTTCTGTAAGATTTTTGCAGGGAACTAGATACAAAAAACAGTTAGAAATCTGTAAAATCTGTCGGAAAAAATAATGACATTATAGGCCGACAATATATGATCAATCATACTGAACAGATTCAAACAGAAACAATTATTTGTAATTGTAATTATGTAATTATTATTTTAATTTATATCTTGCCAAATGTGTTATGTGACAAAGGCATGTATTGAATGAACGTACAGCAAATGTGGAGAAATTTAAAACACCTAAGTTTTTTCATGAAGAATGTGAAAAACTATGAAATGTTTGTATGAATGGGTTGGATTCATTTTTTATATATTTTTTGTAAAATATTAGTAAATAGAAGAAGAATACGCGTATATATCTTTACCTTTGTTTTGAAGTTATTACAAGTCTGTTTGAGCTATTTTACTTCATGATCACTATCCGTGACAAAAATAGAATTATTCAAGACTACATGATTTAAACTATGTCTGTGGAATTAGAAAATAAAATATTTTTTTCCAGTTTAAATTCACCAAAAAAAAATATATCCTGATGACAAAATAAGAATTTCATTTTACCTTCTGAGCTTTGATCTCACTGTAGGTAGTTAGTTTATCAAAATAAAACAGCGATGATTTATTAAAAGGGATGTATATATGTTTACGATACTTTTAACATACAGTCGCGTAGATATTGTCCTTATGATACACAATAAATTGACTTTTTCTCTTTTAAAATTCACAAACCAAGAACAAAAACAAACACTTAGATTTCTAATAAAAATTCTAATTAGATTTTCTTTTATTATATGAGAATCATTTTTTTTCTAAGAGTGCTAATATAAAATAGAGAAAAAATAACAGAGGATTCTTTCCCCGAATATATTTGAACACGAATCACTCTTGACAAAATAATTGTGATTTTGTCTCTCTGTGATTAGCATTTTTACCACTTATTAGGTTTCTTAGAGTGTAACTCAACGATTAGTCTTACAATGAGCTATATTTATTTTTATTCTGAATTTATATATTGTGGGCGTTTTACTTAGAACTAGAGGAACTATGCTTCTACAAACACCACTTCTTTTCTTGTCAATGTTTGATGTTAGACTTTTTGAGATGGAAAACTTTCTCCTGTAGTCCTGTACTCTCTACTTTCATCATTTTTTCAGATTCATTGTACGATATTTGTTTTTTTTCAATTTTTAGGTGAGTGAGTTATATTCTGTAGGACGGATTATGAGACGGGTACTTATTTGTGATGACAATAGGATACAAAAAGGAAGACAGATCAAGTTGATGAATAGAATAAAAAACGTGAGCTCAGAACAAAATCGAAGTGCAATCTCTGTACAGCATCGTTGGCTTCAAGTTTTTATATACTTTAAGTCACTTATAATGAATGAACTGCACAAAATAGGTGTGTGTATGTCTCATACAAGTATGTACGTTGGAGCCAAAAGCGAAACTCGGCCAAATTTAAAGTTTCACTAAACATTATCAGCCAAAACTCAAATATTAATGTTTGTCCAGTCAAAATTAGATTCAACGGAACTTCAGATTTGAATTCTGGCTGGCGATTGACAGTCTCCTTTTAAATTTAGCTATATGATATATTTTTCTAGGAGATAATTCTTCTACATAGTATAGTTTGAAGAGTAAGGATGAGATCGATGGTCATATGTAACATTATCATAGTCTACTTGTGTGCTCTGTATAGCATGCAACCGCCTGAATATCTCCTCGAACTTTTGTGAACGTTTTAACTTTTTGATTGTTTTTTCACTCAATCGATTTGACTATGTCTTTGCATCGTGTTTTCTGTATGCGAAATAAGTTCAATAACACAATGTGAAAGAAAGTTTCGTTGCTATTTGGACTTACTTTTAATGGTTGCATTGGCACTGGTCTTTTTTGTTCCAAATAATAAAATCTTGGATGTAAAAAGCCAAAACCTGGTGGTGGATCCGCAGATCCGAGAACTGTGGATACATCGTGATGTAGTTTTGAATAGCGTGGCGATTCGAACATTTCATGAACTGTTGCAGCATAATCGTACAGAGAACGAGGAATTATGGTAGTATTGTGTTCGTTAAAAATTGGTAGCACATCTGTATCTTCTGATCTGAAAACAGAATCCCAGTGAAAGTGTTGTGTCTAGTATACTTTTTAGAAGTTGTCATGTCATTTTGTACATAAGATTTCTTAATCTTTGTTTTCAAAAAGAACAGATGCATTGGGATCTTGAATGTCAATGTCTTTTTCAAATAGTCAGAAATAGGCTAAAATTAGTTACTTTCTATAGCCATCGTTTGTTTGAACAATTTGTAATGAATTTTTATGTTGTTCTTGGATGGTGTCAGGAGCTTTATGCTGCTCATTATTCATCATTGAGTTTACTTCGTCATTATCATCTGTATCGGATGATGATGTTTTAATATCAATATCAAGATCGTCGTCATTTTCTTCTGCTGAAATGAGTATACGTGTATTTTCAATTTCCTTTCTTTCATTTCCATCTGGTAACGCTGTTAAAAACGTTTGTTGTTCGTTCTTAGCATGTGTATTCGACATGATTATGTTTTAATTTCGTTAATCAATGATCATATTTTAATTTTTATCTCTTTTGACAGTAATTTTTATACTATTTATGAAAAATACTTTAAAACTAAAGGTAAATGATTGTTTAACTAAAACAACATTAAGCTATTGACATTAAAAAAAATAGAGAAGAAAAAAGCAATTGTAAACAAACCTTTTATTGTTGAACTATGTTATAGAATTCAAATAATTTTTATATCAATTTCACTTTTTTCAAAATGTGAAAACATTTTAACACTCCATTGTACATATTTCGTTTGTACAAAATGAAAAATCACTTATACAGTGAACAATGAAAGAGTTGCATTTTTCCATTCTTTATCACCATTTTGCTCTAGGAAACACGAACAATTTAAAATAAAAAGCATCTATTTGCACTTGAGTAAAAAACTTCTTGTTTTCTTAATTCAAACGACATAAAATGTCTATCTATACATGTTTTTTTTAAAAAGTAATGTTTCATACCTTTTTTCTTTTTGATTTTCTCTGTTCGCTTTTTCCCTTAGCATTTATCCTGCATGTTTTTTGTTTAAACAAATGAATAAACAACAATAGAATTAACAATGAGTCTGACAATCGGGCGGCATTATTGTAGAGAAAAAACTACTACTTATGTGTCTTCATGTTAAAAGAGTCGCTCGTCTTTAAATCCATAACTTTCCATTATGCTCGAGACGTTTTACCATTAGTCATTATCTCTCCGATTTCATCTTTACTTGCTAAAGTTTGTCAAAAAATTAGAGTTTATCATGATGACCTGCTACATGTAACACTTTTATACTAAAAAATCGTGCGTGTGTTCTACAATTTAGTTTGTGTTTCTCTCAATCGTAGCTGTTGTTTAATCGACTATACAAGCAGCTCTGATTTTATTCACAATTTGTTTTCATTCTAAGTGAAGAAATGCTTTGTTCTATCCATTTCAGATCAATAATTCAAACTATTGCTTTGTTATGTTAAGATATGCTGTTGAAAAACAAGTAAATCATTCATTTTTTCATACACATGTGGAGCGTTTAAAATTCACGTTCTAGTTCTTCTTAAATGTATCTTTATGATATGAAACTTAGCGTGATTGGACATATCAAAGAATTTTGGCAATAAATTCAAATTTTATCATGTAGCTTAGCTTAAGATCCGTTGATACTCTACTGGACTAATTGACTCAAACATAACTTTTATTGATTTAACAGCTATGAAAGGTGAGTAAAGTTTATTTGAGAAGTACGTATTTATCGTAAAACATTATTGCTTTGTATTATTTTAAAGATTTTCTGTTAATGTGTTTCAGACATATGAGAAATTAAATTGATCTGTTAATAGCTCAACAAAACGTTATAATCATTACGAGCCCATGCCAGTGATCAATTGAATGTACAAAAAAATAGGTAAAACAATAATTTGATTTCCGTTTACGATTAATGTAGAATTGTATGACACCTTCTCCATCTCTCTCTCTCTCTCATTTACACGTACTCAGTAACTTTGCAAGTTGAAACTACTTACTCTGATGGTACGAACTGAATGATTCTATTCTGTTTTAGTTTATTCGAATAAAAATGATCAGCTTGCTGTAATTAGTCTTCATTCATTAGACGATTGATCAGTTAAAGACATTTTCAAAGGATTGTACTGAACCGAATATGTTTATTTCTAATTTGAATGTAATACAAATGGATATTGAAATACAATGTGAAAATCGTTATAAAGGTCCTTAAAAAAGACTATTGAAGCCATCGAAAAGAATATTAATGAAAATCCGAAATTGAGATTGATTAAAATGAGGTATGAAATTAAACTATGATATTAGAACTAATTTTCTTGTTGTTGTAATTAAAAAATAAACTATTATTCATCCATATTCAATCTTTACTATGATATATAAATGCTGTTATACTCATGTTTTATAGAAACAAAAAGTCAAAAAATATGAGAGAAATATATTTTTAATCATATCCTAATACTTCTTTTGGTACGCGTATACGAAACTGTTCATCAAATTGAATCTGCATATTTTTAATTTGTTGTCCAACATCAGTTTGTAATCGCCAACCATATTCGTGTCCACGTGAATTTGGTAATGTATTTGAGAAACGAGTGCTGTTTTCTAATGTTCGTGCTCTTACTTTGAGGTTACCCTTAATGATGAAAAAATAAATAAAAATTTATGATTATTCCTTTTAAACATCGTTTTGTCATATTTTTTTAATTAGATTGTTAGATCTGGTACTGAAATTCTCAACTATTACACATAACTTCTTTAGAATCTTCTTACAAAAATCAACACCTTTTTGGAAGCATTTGATATAAAACACAGTTCTGAGTATATATTCAATCGATTGAGAAAGAGAAGAAATTTGTATAATGTGTATCATAGAGTATTTTAATTCTGATTACCTTTGGATCATAATCAGCTAAAAAGCCGTACATCTGTTCCCATTGTTTTCGTGTTGCATCTTCTTTTTGTACACTTTCAATCCATATTTGAGCTTGATCCCATGGATTTATACTATCATCAGCAGTTGTCTGTGTCGGTAATGTATCTGATACTTTTTGTCTGTTTGATTGCGGTGGCAAGGAGGCGGGTTCTTTTCGATTTCTAATTACAAATAAACTTTTTAAATGACTGAAAAATTCATAAAAGTAATATTTACCCTTTACGTAGAAGATTGGCCATTTTATTTTAATAATGTTGAAACATTTTACGAAACAAAAGTATATGAATAAGATTTATGAATTGAGAAGTAATAAGACAGATTATATTTAAAGTATTATAGTCAGTTGAGTAAACTACGACGATTTGGTACTCAAATCAGATAACTCCAGAATTAAAATGTATCAGTTAATTGAACACTTGTAATAGAAAAATATATTTTTTTGTATATTCTGTAAATGTGAAAATATTTTCAATTTTAAATCAATTGACGAATGATTCATACAATGTTTTTTGTCTAACAAATAGTCTCTAGAATAAATCGTCTCGCTGATATTCTAGTGAATGAGATATTTTAGATAATAATCTTTTGCAACAGTTCTTATGTTTTCAGTTTTATATTGTGTAGTTTATTATCGTTTAAGCTATTTATAATTTATTAACAAATTATACCTACAAAATATTATAGTCAATTGCTCATATCATCTTTTTCATCACTTGTTGTTATGATAGACGTATAATTATTCTTTTCTTTACCAAGTCGTTCAATCCTATTACATTTCTCTTGTTGTTATTTCAATACTCTTCAAATATATGATCACATGATTTTCTTTATTATTTTTTTTTCAATAAAAGTGGAAAAATAATAATATGAGAGTTAAAGAAAATTGTCAAACAAACACACACACACACTCACTCAAGTAACGTAGACACCATTCTATGTGTATATGTTTTATTCACTATTTTTCAATTTTATATATTATATATATAGCGACAAAATGAAGTTTTAAAGTGTTAGTATTTTGTAATTATTTTATTTTATTTATTAGCAACGCTATCTTTATAGACAAGTTTTATTTTTATCTATGATATTACACACAAACTGGCACTTTTTAATGTATAGATAAATAATTTTTGTTAAATAGTACTTTCGCTAACATATACATAGTTTAAGTAAATAATATTTTAGTTTACTTTTCGTAAGTAAACTAATTATAAGAATCGAGAATGATTTTTAGTTACTTGTACACGTAGTAATGCGATTATTCATACGTAAGTCATCATTTCAGAATATTTTCACACTACAAAGAGATGTTTTTTTTTCATTTTTTTCTTATCAAGGTTATTTGTTCTAACTTTCTCACTTTTATTTTTTTAATAAATTTTTTAATAGTATTTCAAAATAGAATCTCAATAAAGATAAACGTTTATTTTATCATTTACTACCGAAATCACCAATTTATTATATAAAATACAGCGTTCAAATAAATAGTACTTGATTGATATTCTTCTTTAGAAAAATTTGAAAGTATTTCTGTCATTGTCTGTTATCTTTACATACAAATGACTAGAATCCACATTTAAAAAGAAATAAAAAGGAGATAAAAACTCATTCTATTATGGATGATGATGCCAGAAGCTAATAAGTACGATTATAATATAACCGATAAATACTAATATCATATTAACGAATGGATATAATTTTGCTTGCATTAAATCATTATAGAGCATATCGAGAAATGTTATGTAGACAAATGTACCAGCTGATATACATTGTAATACACCATTAATTAAATTTAATCCATCTGATGATGTTACAACGAGACTAACTAATACACCAAGTGGACCCATACAACTCCAAAATGTCATATAGCCAAATATTTTTATATAATCTTGATTATCAACTAACAATCGAATTGTAACAGAAAATGCTACTAATGACATATGAAAAACAATTGCGCTAAGTACCAACCATAATGTTTCAACATTTATCTGTCCACCAACTAATACGCCATTGAAAAAATAATGAATACCTAATGCACATACTAAAATAATAATACGTTCATTTGTTTCTTTTATTGTTTGGTTTACAATTGGTCTAATTGTTGTTGTATGATCATGTTGTGTTGTTCCTATTGTTATTAATTGTTCTTTTTCGATATTTTTATTCTGATTTCGACGTTCGATTGCACGAGTTATTTCTTTGAATATACAAATAAGAAAGAAGCCCAATCCAACAAGAAAATAGCCCAATTCAAAATGATGAAATGCTTCAATATGTAGAACACCGGTGCGAACTAAATCAATTGCGTTTGGTAAAATAAATAATAGAAGAGTACCTAGAACAAAAGAAAAATAAATGATTATTTATAGAAAAAAAGAATGTTTTATACAGAAAAAAGATGAAAAGAGTATGACCACTTTATTCACCTAAAAATATTCCACCCGTTATTGAACTGACGATTGTTTGAGTTAAAGTTAAAAAACTGCCACGATGTAAAATATAACGTTGTAGACATATTCCAATTAGTGTCATGAATAATGTTGATAACAACAGTATGGGTATTGATATATATTTTACCGTTTGTAAATCCATTTTTGTCTTTCTTATATCTATTATTGTTGTGATATTTTCTTCTAAAAACAGAAAAAGGAAAATTTTCATTGACTTCATTAGCATTTCTTATTAAATCTTACGAACGGTATCTATCGTTAAGGATAGCTTAAAACATGATTACTATTTATAATATTTTCAATCGAGCAAAAATATAATGTGTTTTGATATGTCTGTTTAATGAACGAAAGAAACTCAGTACTTAGTTTTTAAAAAACTAAACAATTTTCTATTTGACAAAACAAAATTCCCTGACAACACATGATAAAAATCTTCTTGTTTGTTAGCACACAATAATCAATGTGTATACTGAAAATTTTACAATTACTAATTTTCGTTTTACAGCGTTATTGAATACAGAAAAAAACAAAGTAAAATCATAATAGATACTATATTACTGTCAATTATGCAATGAAGAATATCTTGGCATAACTCACTTAGAAGTTTAAAACATGGAATTATATCATGTGCTAGACAAACATAAACTATTTGTCTCAGTAGCAGTGTTGATTTTTCTTTAGTTTTTGTGTTTATCATTCATTTATGACATGTGTTATACACAGTCTTAGAAGACGAAAAAAAGAGAATATTAGTTTTCTCTCTGGAACGTCTGTAAAATATTGTTTGTTAATGGTTGACGCACAGCTGACGGTGAGATTAGTATATCTCTCTATACATATAAAATGTTATGTACATACGATATATTCTTTTTCTTTTTTGTTCTTTATTTTTTAAAATGATATAACTACATTATCCTATAACGAATATAAAACATAAAAGATAGAAAGAGGTGATCATATTTTGTAGAACGATTGTAAGAAAGAGAAAGAAAAAACAGCAATATGTATCACTAGGACTACATATACTGGGATATTCTTTCACTGAGTAAAACAGTTATTCCATGACTTTAAATATTAAGATAAATATAACAAATGAAACTATACGCATTTCTAAAGTATTATTTAGTCATAAAAAAAATCTCTCAAATTAGAATTTAAAATGAAAAAATTGCCTTTATTTGAGATGAATTTGTTATCATGGGTATTAGATTCTCAAAAGTTCTGCTTAAACTTACATTTCATAAGTGTTCGTTAGACAATGAGGATGGAAAATATCGTAGTAAAAAAGAAAAAAGCAATTATTCCATAGTACTCGATTACTTTTTTTTATTCAAGTCAAATATAACAGATAGTTAGAAGAAAAATTAAGAGGTTATCTTTGTACGAAAACTACCTATATGCTTCCAAAATTCTACCTACTATTAACTTTAATCAACTGACTTAGTTCTCTAACAGACTTATGTCACTATGTAATTACTATCCATCCCAAAATACAGTACCGGTGGGCATTTTTGAATAACTTTTGATAGGAATGAGATAGAGACCTGCGATTTTCGCTGTTCAATAGCCAAGACTTGAGCAGAACTTTTCACAAGCGGAAGCAGCTTTTCCTTATATCTTGATCAAATTTCATGCTGACTCAAGGAAATTTTCAGCAAACGCTCAGGACAGCTCATAAAGCATAATCGAAGACGAAAAAGGTGAATGTGAACTGGGCATTGGCTTAAGGTTTCCCAGAAACCTTCTGAAAAACCTCAGAGCATCAGTGTTCTGCTGGATCTTTTTTCGGCGTGGTCAACAACATATGGCACCTTTTAAGCCTTTCCTGAAAATTTCCTTGAGTCAGCATAAAATTTGATCGAGATATAAGGATTTTACTTTTTGCTAGTAACAGGCGAAAAACCGGTTTTTCACAACAATGCCTCTGGCGAAGTTATATTCATTTCTACACAAAAACAAATGTTGCTACTATGCTCAGCGTAGTCGATTACTTATAGTCCATGGCATTTTGAGATTTCCAGAAATGTCTACTCGGAGATAGACACGTGCTCGGAGAAAGCGAGCCCTGCCCCAACGACGGTAGCTAGAGAGCCGGAACTCAAAAATGCCCACCGGCACTGTATTTTGGGATGGATAGTAGTATTTGGAATGCTACTATGATTATGCATCGTACCATATCAACTGACGAGGGAACATATGTAACTGACCAATCGTTTTTTTAATGAAATCTAGTAGAGTATAGGTAAAAAATGGTGCTGAATCCGAATATCGGCATGAGACGAACAGCTAAAACCTTGTGAGTACCGGATTTCTTGGAAACCAGGTTTCCAGAGCCAGAAACTTTTTGTTCCAAAAATTTTTTCTGATCTGTCTCGATTGTAGAGCACATCGAGAAACCTATAGAAAACTAATTTTCAGAATTTTGGCACCCTTCCACAGTTCGTGTTCTTCTCTTTTCCGTACGCTGAGGTTTTTTGAGGGAGCCTATAGCTTTGTAAAACTTTCAAAAACACTTTAAAAAAACCCAAAACTAGTTTTTTATAGGTTTCTCAATGTGCTCTATAATCGAGACAGATCAGAAAATTTTTTTGGAACAAAAAGTTTCTGGCTCTGGAAACCTGGTTTCCAAGAAATCCGGTACTCACAAGGTCTAGCTGCCCGTCTCATGCCGATATTCGGATTCAGCACCATTTTTTACCTATACTCCACTAGATTTCATTAAAAAAACGATTGGTCAGTTACATATGTTCCCTCGTGAGTGCTACCATTCTAGTGAATTAGATGTCAGAAAAAATTGTGAGGTCTCGAAAAAATCTACGTTTGATGAAAAAACAGTCAAAATGGCGATAAACTTAAAAATTCTCACCGAATTTGTTCACGTTTATTCGAGACTTTAGCTATATTATTTCTTTTTACCATGAGATAGAATAGAAATGGTATTCTAATAGTCTATTAAGAAGATTATTTAGAAAATTTAAGATTCACTATTACTTTTTAATAGAGAAAAAATGAATAACTTTAAACCTTCTAAAGATAAAAGAACTGAAAATGTCGCTGCTCGCCTATGTTTTAAAAAAATTTCCAATTCGATCCATATTAATAGTACATATACAACTTTCGTTCAGCAAGAGTTTTCGCTTATACGTCGCACAAAGACATTGCAAACGTCGTATGGGACACATAAAATCATGCAGCTTCATCGATTCAGAATTGTTAATCATTATTTAGTCGTATAAGTTGGACACTAATTCTGTTAATCATTATTTAGTCGTATAAGTTGGACACTAATTCTGTTAATCATTATTTAGTCGTATAAGTTTAGACACTAATTCTTCAGAGGTTTATTTTTTAGATTTGTTTCTACTTTCACGATGAATGAAAAAATTCATTTCTACGAAAATTATTTACAAAAAGCATGTCAATTTTTAAAAACGTATCAATGGATTTATGACTTTCCAGTTGTAAAATGTTTCGTGTGCAAACCATGGGAACAAATGCCTATCGAGGTACGATTTTGTTTGAATAACGAAACGATACCAGTACATCATGAGAACTACTTTTTTTTCTATCGTCTTTTTTCAGTGGCAAACATATTTTAGTAATCATGATGCAGTGCTATTCGCTAATGCTGTATTAAACTTTCAAAAACAACCCTGTGGAAAACATGAACTGCTTCAGGTAAATTAATATCTTTTCTTTTTTGATGTTTTTATTATGTTTTTCAATACTCGTACATGACGTTTTACCGTATCAGAAATATTTACTCTATTTCTTTCTAAAATATGATTCACTCCCGCTGGCAAGCTCTACGCTGTAAAAAGTGTGCTCTGAAATGTGTTCTGTCCAAGCTGTGTCATGTCAGAGAACACATCTTGAAATGACAAGGATGTGCTCGGTACTTGCGTGAATATCATGCGCGATAACACTTGGAACTGCGTCGTATTAACAAGTGCCTTGCATTCAATTTACGCGGATAACGGTATTTCTGCCGAGGACACATTGATTGTGTCCTACAATGTACCCTACCACATGACGCATTGAATATACTTTGCTTTCTTTTTTATCCACTCTTTTCTTTTGCAGCAGCATGTCTATATAGTAGACTCAAAATATTTTCTAAAAGGTTGAAATTTTTCTCAATATAACTCATTGAAACTCGAATCGCGATGATTCTATCACAACTATTCGATCCAACATATAGAAAAATACGATCGATGAGTGGGTGACTTGACCATACGTAATTTATAAGGATTATTCATAGGAGGATATCGGAGTTTCATTAAAAGGAAGTTTATTTTTAAAATTTTTAATAAAATTCTTGTGCTATCAAAAAATTTTGATGAAACTCCTGCTAAAATTCTTTTAATGAAAGTACCGAGACTTTCATTAAGAAAAACGCTTTAATGAAAGGTTTTTTAATGAAAGTCACTCAATCCTTCATAGGAACTGAATAAAAGACATGAAGTTTTCTGTATTCACATATTATCTTAGGATTAGTCTCAAAAAAGTACTAATCAATATACATTATTTTGATTATATTTTTTCAAACAAATTAAAATAAAATGGCTATGTGCTAGACACATTCATTGCGCCTTCTTTAATGACACATTTGAAATTTTGTATCATATGCCATCTACAAGGATATATTTTTTCTACAGTAGAACGTGTCTTTTTAGTTTATATCGTCAACAGCCTTACCAGAAACATTACTAGATTTTATTGTTGAATGTAATACATTGAATAAAATGTCAAGAGAAAAACTAAATGATACTGCTATAATTCAAGAATATACATTGGACAATAATTTATCACGTTGCATCAAACAAAAGAAACGACACGAAGTTTCAAGATTTTCGCATTTAATTATTAATACAGCAAAACAATTGAACTGTCATACAATTTTAGACATTGGCGCTGGGCTGGTATGATAAAAGACAGGTTAACAGTTTATCTCAAGATGAATTTAACAGTTGGTTCTATAAGTCTTAAATAACATGAGTTTTCTGAAGTTGAATGCTGAAAAAGATATTCGATATTTAATAGTATAAAAAAAGAATAACTTTAGAAACTTCATATCTCTAGGGCTACTTAGGACAAGTATTAACTCATTATGATTCATCATTAAACGTTATTGGGTTTGAAATGTCGAATGCTCATGTACAATCAGCTGATAATCGAAATAAAAAAATCACTTGTGTTAATGATAGAAATTATTTACGTACTGTTGAAATTAATAATGAAATGACCGATAACAAATTACTTGAAATAGTTCACGATACATTAAATAGAGACAATGATGATAACTTCATACTATCTTCGTTACATGCTTGTGGTGATTTAACACCGACAATGTTGAAATTATATGTCAAATCTAAATTTATTCGTGGATTATTAAACGTATCTTGTTGTTATCATACAATGAATTATTCAGGTAACCATCTCTATATCTTACTCGATTCATATTCTAGTCAATTTATTTAATTTAGACGAGGGATTTTTCAATATACCTTTATCGAGAACATTAAAACAAATTATTTCTCAATATCAAAATTTTACTATGACTTTATACGGTTTGAGATTAGCTATACAAGAAACACAGTGAATACCATTTTGGCATTCATTCATCAAGAAAGTTAAATATATTCTCTAATCTTAGTGAACAATGGTATGAAAAAAGTGATTCAAAATTGAAACAACATATGCGTAATACGATCTATAGAGGAATTCTTGAATGTATTTTAGTGGAAAGTATGTTACGAGATAAATATAAGATCACTAAAATTTGAAATATTTCTTTTTATTAAGATAATTATCATTTGGAACATCGAAAACAAGTATATGTAAAGTCAGACTCAATGACATTCGACGATTATTGTCATTTAGCTATTCAACATTTAAAACGTCTGTTATTTTTTACAGTAATTGTTAATTATATGAATTTTCATGCTTCTTTAACGATATTTAGATTACAATATTGACGTAAATATTCTTTTAATTCAATTAAAACAACGTTATAAGGAATTTGAAGACTTTTTTTCACTCATAGAACATTTAACGGTATTTCAAAATAATTGAATAAACATCTGTTTTTTGTTAACATTTGATTTTTTTTAATTTTAGATTCTACAATGTTTATTGCAACCAGTATTAGAACTATTCGTTTTGAATGATCGACTTGTCTATTTATTCTGAACTAGACATACAATATGAGTGCAACTACTACTAATGGCATCATCTACCAGAGCACATCTACTTACCAGATTTGAGCTGGGAGATGCTTGCAGTTCTTGGACACTCTCGTAAGCAGAACATCTGTGGATTTTTAAAAATCTAACATGAATTCCATGAAGATCTGCTCATAGAATATAGACGTAGTCTTAATAGAAGAAAAGTACGGGAGACGGTTTCTGCTTGAAAATGGTCCAATATGATTTTGAGTGAAAATGATTGCAAATGCTTCCAATTTTACTTCCACATACTTCTGACTTTAAAAATTGCTTCTGATCCCCTTGAAAAAAATTTTCATATCATTTTTTGTGGCCATTTCAACAAAGACCAAATAATTATTTCCCAAAAGTTTCCGTCTGATGTCACAGTCCTTGACCAAAGCTCATATATAGAAAGGTAGAGAATTTTTCGGGCTTCAAAATGAACTATAAATAAGTCTTTCAAAAATATGCTCACATAGGTCAATTGTCGAAATGCTCGACAGATGTCACGATTTTCACCTATCTTAGTGCTTTGAAGCAATATTTCTCGAACTCATCTACTCGGAAATAATTATTTGGTCTTTGTTGAAATGGCCACAAAAAGTGATATGAAAACTTTTTCAAGGGGATCAGAAGCAATTTTTAAAGTCAGAAGTATCTGGAAGTAAAATAGGAAGCATTTGCAATCATTTTCGCTCAAAATCATATTGGACCATTTTCAAGCAGAAACCATCTCCCGTACTTTGTGTACAGCTCGATTAAAAACTCGGAAAAAGCAGAGAAACTTATTATAGTCGGCAACTACTGTGCGTGGAAAATATTCGCCTTCTCTGTGATTTTAAATTCGAACTAGAAAATGTTTTGCTATTACGCAGCAAAAATCGTCTAGATATTTGAATGAATATATAAATCGAGCTTTTTAGTTTCGGCTTAGCTCTGAGAAATAAAAAGTTTCTGACAAACTATTGTCCATCCAAAAAAAGAATGGTATATGACTGTTTTTTTGAATAACTTTCGATAGGAAAAAGCTAAAGAGCTTCAATTTTC